>JAGWEN010000629.1:0-67631 GCA_018703685.1 Orius laevigatus | reverse complement strand
GTTCATCGATTTTTTGACAGGAACAAGTTATTATAACGAAATTGGCTTTTGTGATCTTCCAGATTATCGGCAATCTCGTCTTTTTTCCTTTCTGGTTTTTTAAAAATGTACATCTCGCGATTCACGACTTGTTTTAACTGGTTTGTGTTTTTCTTGAGCGGTAATCCGCCGTCGGCCTTGTTGAGTGTGAACACTTACAATCAATTTAAGTCCCCCATCGGTCTTCCTGTCGAGTTATTAAACTACGTTGGGACGCCCGGCTGGACCCCTAATTGTAAAAAGGTCGTGATTGTCCGTAATTTTGGTTAGGTTATTTGTACCCTTCAAAGATTAAAATCGGGAATCTAGTAAAGTTGACCGTAGCCCACCCAAACCATTCCAAAATCAATTAACAGACGCCGCCATACCCAAAAACACGATGATCTCCGAATTAATCTGAACTCGATCGTGTTTGAGCCTTTTTCATCATATTCCATATAATTCTTTCGTAGTTTACAAAACTTTGAAAGCTTTCGCACAAAGTCACCTGTTATTAAAAACTTATGTCGAAATCGATTTTGAGAGAAACCTTTTTTGGAAATCAATACTCGATGGATATCAAAGCCTAACAACCCACCCTCAGAAACCTTATCGCAAATTGACAGGATTTTTTTTGAATTTAGAGTCGCCTATAAATTGCCCGCCTAAATTGAGTTATGCCCAATCGAAAATGGGCAATAATAAGATAATGACCTATGATCACTAGTATTGGGTGTGCGGTGGTTTTGTGCCATTGTTCCCTGGCGCGCAAGCAGACCGCAAGACGTCTTTCGACCCCGATTCGTACAATAACTCGGGCGTGGGCGTCGTGCTTTTCGTTTTATCTTGTTCCCGAAAAATAATTGAGATCGCTAAGGAAAGGTTTTGGAAACAGGGGAAGCCAGATAGGGCGGGGGGTGTCCGGGAAGGCTGAGGAACCGGGCGTCCGTGCAAGGCTTAACGGCGATCGTCCGGCTTGGCTTGCGCTTAAAATTCAAAAAAGGCCTCCGGGACTCGTGGGATGCTAATCTGCCATATCGACGTCCCTGGCTTATTGTGGTTTTTCATGTATTAAATGTCTTCAAACGTTGTATTATTAAAAGTCCTTTTTTGAGGGAAACGTTTTTGTTCCATGGTTAGGTTCGCTTTTACTTTTTTTTTTCATAAGGACTAATTAAAGCCTTACCTGGTGAATTGTATGTCGAGTGTTCCGGGAGGATAATTATCTCCAGACTTTGTTTCCACCCGCAATAACAAAATTTTTTTCTTAAATTTTTAAAAGCTTTTTTTTTGCTCTCCGATTTTACCCTTAAAAGTATAGTTTATGACTAAATTAACGTGTAAAATAAATCATGTAAATTGCCTTTCCAGCGATTCAATTCTTGTTTGAAAACAATATTA
Source organism: Orius laevigatus (assembly GCA_018703685.1). NCBI lineage: Eukaryota > Metazoa > Arthropoda > Insecta > Hemiptera > Anthocoridae > Orius > Orius laevigatus. The sequence goes on along the minus strand of JAGWEN010000629.1, from coordinate 66,212 downwards.
ACCAAAATACAATTAATTATGTAATTTTTTTAAAGTATTATAAAACTCGTTTGTTTTTGTATATCCTAAAGTTTTTTAGTTACCCGTCCCATTCCAAACACGCTTACTTTTTCACGGAATTTGTTAAAGTTCCAATTTTAAAAAGATAAATGAAGATGGTAAATTTCTGAGTAACTTGATGCAATTGTGCCGGAGATTTGTGGAAAAGGGGATCTACAACCCCACCAGTATCAGGGAGAGAACAGGAATGCCTAAGTGTCAGGACCGCTACGGGGGATTATCGACCATCCCTCATGAGGTCATCGGCGCTGGGTAATCGCTTTCGCCTTTCAGTTCACCTTAGTTGTTATCTGGAAGAGTTTTTTCAATAACCTTTTTTAACACCCTCGGCACCCCTGTACAGTTTCCCCCCTTGCATCAATCCCTCAGGATCTCACAAGCCCCTTTCCTCCTTCTTAATTTTATAATCACCTTCACTCCATTATCGTTCACCCTCCCGCGTTTTACTAAACGTCTTGAGGTTTTCGTCCTCATAACTCTAAGATTTTACCTCCCCTAAGAAACGACTTCGTTGTTTCGTCCCCCTTCAGTTCAACCCCTCTCCCTACCCTCATTACCACCTCCCCTATTATGGACCTCGCTAACAAGAGATTCTCTATCTGGGCCCCCCTCGTCCACCTCAGAGAGCCCCCCCCCCACCTCCCCCTCAGTTCCCCCTCTTGGTCCTAAATATCAGCCTCTGCAATTCCAGTAACCATCTCGCCACCCCCTCCACCCATCCCTAGACAAGAGTGATTCTTCCCCTCATCCTCCCCTCCTACAGACTCACTTCACTCATCCACCCACTCACAGCACAGCCCACTCAGATACAACCACCAACCTCACTCCCCCTCAGTTACCCCCATCACTCCCCCATCCTCCTGGACGCTCCTCCCCCCCCCCACCTTTCTTTCCTGTATATCTAATTTAAATTATTCATCACGTTTGAAAAGGAAACACCAGATTACTCGATGGAGAAAAGTCTCTTTTCTGACACATGTCGAGCCCTTGTTAGTTTGGTATTAATTACGTTTACGTTGCCATTGTTGCCAAAAACGTGGATTCTGATGCCTTCACCTCCCGACAAAAGGACAATATGAAGGCCGGGCACACCGAAATTCATATTTTGAGAGAGAATTGAGTCGGAAGACACATAATAAGTCAAAAATAACCAATTTTACTTTCGAGAACTTTTTTAAAAATTAATAATCGGTGTAAAAATGTGCTATAACAGTCTAAAAGTGTGTTAAACAGTCCAAAAATGTCTCATGCGAGGCTCTACAGACCTCTCTACTAGCACCAAATACTCCTTCTACATCCCCCTCACTCCTATAACCTCCCCATCTCTCCACACACTCCCACCACCTCCCTAATTCTCCATATTACCAATACCCCAGATTACCCCAAATACCAGAATTACCTTTAAACATTACTTCCACATCTCAAAATACAATGAAATACAAAGAAAAACTTCCTATTAATTTATAGATTGTTTTTCCACGTTGAAATAATTGAAAACGAACAGATAAGAGTCTATTTTCTGTCAGATCGATACGTCCGCTGGTTTTTCGTAATCTAATACGCCAAAGGGAAGTAAAACCTCTTGGGAGAAAAAAAAGAAATTTCCTCCCTTTTTGCCCATTAGTTAAGCGTAGCCACTGACCCTAGAGCCATTAAGAACTCCGTTTACACACCCCTATTTTAAATAATTAATTCGAAAATTACAAGCTTAAGGTAAACATTATGAAAAGTTTAAACCGAATACTGCAGGATAATCAACAAACTTTTCGTTTTTTTTCTCATCTGCATTGGTTTTTTGTTCCATTTTAAAGGGACGTTTTCACGTGATTTGAAATCGTTTTGGATTTTCTCTTTTTGATAAAAAAGAATGTTTTAGAGGTTCTAGACCCGTGCTTTTGGAACATTTCGGGCCGAAAAGAATGGTTGAGAAGAAATCTGTTAGAGGGAGGTCGGTGGGAGGTGACTCGGAGAAGGTTGGGGAGGTGATGGGAGAGTGATGGGAGGTACTGGACTAATGGTGGGAAGGTTTGGGGAGGTGGGCTATGGTCGAGGAGAGTAGGTAAGGTGATAGGAGAGTATTGGGATGATAAAAGGGGAGGTATGGTTAATACCTAACAATATTTCCTAGGTTCTTTTTAACTTTCTCAAAGAGAAGTTATTGTAATACCGTCGGATTCGGGTTTTTGGGGAAGGGTCTTCCAGACCCCCTAGGGTCAAACTGACTTTTGATCTTTGTCGGACATGACTTTTTCAGTGGTGCGGGCCGCCCGGCCGTCCGTCGCCTTTTTTTTCCGGAACACTTCACGGCCACAATTTTCATCCGATTTTCACGAAATTTTCACACAATCTTCCTTTCGTGGTTATCTTGAAAGTGACGAGAGCGATTTTTGAAATTCGACAAAATGGCGGAGATATGTCTGTCTAAAGTTTGCAAAAATGTGCTACGGGCTTTCTACCGGTCCGATCTTCACGAAATTTTAACCAAATAATCTTCACGTGATCCCGATTAAATTTCATTAACTAATTAGGTAATTAATTATGTAATTAGGTAATTATGACTAATTAACTTAATTTTCCCATTTTCATAAAATTATCGCCAAATTCAAGTTATGATTGCAAAAAAATTTTTTTTAAATTAATTAATTAACTAATTAGGTAATAATTATTGAGTGAAATTAGTCCCATTTTCATAAAATTATCACCGAATTCAAGTTATGATAGAAAAAAAAATTTTTTTTTCAAAAATTAATTATTTAATTAATTAACTAATTAGGTAATTATATTGAGTTTGAGTGAAATTAGTCCCATTTTCATAAAATTATCACCAAATTCAAGTTATGATTGCAAAAAAAATTTTTGTTCAAAAATTAATTAATTAACTAATTAGGTAATTATATTGAGTTTGAGTGAAATTAGTCCCATTTTCATAAAATTATCACCAAATTCAAGTTATGGTTGCAAAAAAAATTTTTTTCAAAAATTAATTAATTAACTAATTAGGTAGGTAATTATATTGAGTTTGAGTGAAATTAGTCCCATTTTCATAAAATTATCACCAACTTCAAGTTATGATTGCAAAAAAATTTTTTGTTCAAAAATTAATTAATTAACTAATTAGGTAATTATATTGAGTTTTAGTGAAATTAGTCCCATTTTCATAAAATTATCACCAAATTTAAGTTATGATTGAAAAAAAAAATTCTCAAAAATTAATAATTAATTAACTAATTAGGTAATTATAATGTGTTTGAGCGGAATTAGTACTATTTTCATAAAATTATCACCAAATTCAAGTAATGATTGAAAAAAAAATTTTTTTTTCAAAAATTAATTAATTAACTAACTAATTAGGTAGTTATAATGTGTTTGAGTGAAATTAGTCCCATTTTTAGAGAATTATCACCAAATTCATGTTATGTTAGAAAAAAAGGATTCATTTCCCCCGAAATTTATGGATCCCCCGAAATCTGTAGACCTTTGAGAAAGTTCGTGTCTCTGGGCAAGCTCCAGGACCAATACTTTAATTTTAAGGCCATATTTTAGAGAAAAAATCTTTTTAGAGACCCAAAATCCACCCCCTTCTTGAAATATTTTAATAAAAAGATAATAAAGAGTTTCGCAATGAAAAGGGGCAAAAAAAATTGGTTTTTTGAAGATAATGAAACGTTCCTTGTACTTTTATCCTTAATCTGAAATGTTATCTTTTTGGCCACTTTCTTTTGAGGTAAACAAACAAGATTGATTAAATTTCCCTACAATGGGGAGGGCCTTTTTCTATTGAACATGATATACACGTTTTGAGTCTGATTATGTTTACCGAGTGAGAAAATTGGCTCCATTATTCCAAACCCTCATTAAAACGTGCAAACATTCACTATTTCAAAAATGAATATTTGAACTTTTTAAATAACTTGATTTTTTCGAAACATCCGAGAACATCAGTGAAAGGAGGATGTGGTGGTTAGGGTCGAGGAGAGTAGGGGTGGTGATAGGGAGGGTGGGAGGACTTGGAGGTTCGGGGAGTGTAGAAGATGGTAGGGGTGGGGATGATCGTGGTAATGGAACATTAGCGACAATAAAGAAAAAGGATCAAAACTTAGAATTCTCGCTTATATACAGTTTAAAGTTTCTTCTCAAGTTAAGCGTATTCCGCAACAAATTTCGGGTCTGAAATCCGTCAGATCCGGGGGATTGGTTGGAGGCAATAAAGGGAGGGGAAACCGTAAATTGGAGCTTAGGACCCATTAAAGGTGATTTAAAGTTAGTTCTTTGTTAAGAATTATCCGTTTTTCCCTTTTAACATGGAAATGTTACATTGATATTCCTTTCGCAATTCGAACACACCAGATCACGTAAACGGTTATTAGCACAAAAAGGGATTACGAAGTTGCTCTTTTGGAAACATCGTTTCACGTTTTAGATATTTTATACCTTATAAGGAATAAAAATACCTAACATGAAAGGGGATGAATGAGGTCCTGGGAGGTGGTGGAAGGTTGTGGGAGGCGAATTTAGGCATTATGGTGGGGGGTCGAGGAGATAAGGATGGTTAGGGGATCATCCTGGGTGGTGGTAGAGGGTTGGGGAGGCTGGGGTGATGGTCAAGGAGATGTAGGTGGGGTATCCCATTAATAAGTAGAATTGAGCATCTTTTAGGCATCATTTAGGGACTTATTTCCGAATTTTTGCTTTGATTTCTGTTCATTTCTGACGATTTTATTCGTAAAATTGAGGCGATTTGTTTGTTCAATGCCTCATTAAAGCGAAGAAAGCTTTCAATCAAAAGAAACCCCGCTCAGAATAGATTTAAAGATTATTAAAAGTATTGGTCCTGGAGCTTGCCCAGAGACACGAACTTTCTCAAAGGTCTACAGATTTCGGGGGATCCATAAATTTCGGGGGAAATGAATCCTTTTTTTCTAACATAACTTGAATTTGGTGATAATTTTATGAAAATGGGACTAATTTCACTCAAACACATTATAATTACCTAATTAGTTAATTAATTAATTAATTTTTGAAAAAAAAAAATTGTTCAATCATAACATGAATTTGGTGATAATTCTCTAAAAAGGGGACTAATTTCACTCAAACTCAATATAATTACCTAATTAATTAATTAATTACCTAATTAATTAATTAATTAACTAATTAATTAATTTTTGATAATAAATTTTGTTTTGCAATCATAACTTGAATTTGGTGATAATTTTATGAAAATTGGACTAATTTCACTCAAACACATTATAATTACCTACCTAATCAGTTAATTAATTAATTAATTTTTGAGAATTTTTTTTTCAATCATAACTTGAATTTGGTAATAATTTTATGAAAATGGGAATAATTTCACTCAAACTCAATATAATTACCTAATTAGTTAATTAATTAATTAATTTTTGAAGAAAAAAAAATTTTTTTTGCTATCATAACTTGAATTTGGTGATAACTTTATGAAAATGGGACTAATTTCACTCAAACACATTATAATTACCTAATTAGTTAATTAATTAATTAATTTTTGAGAATTTTTTTTTCAATCATAACTTGAATTTGGTGATAATTTTATGAAAATGGGACTAATTTCACTCAAACTCAATATAATTACCTAATTATTTAATTAATTAATTAATTTTTGAAAAAAAAATTTTTTTTGCAATCATAACTTGAATTTGGCGATAATTTCATGAAAATAGGAAAATTAAGTTAATTAGTCATAATTACCTAATTGCATAATTACTTAACTAATTAATTAATTAAATTTAATCGGGATCACGTGAAGATTATTTGGTTAAAATTTGGTGAAGATCGGACCGGTAGAAAGCCCGTAGCACATTTTTGCAAACTTTAGACAGACATATCTCTGCCATTTTGTCGAATTTCAAAAATCGCTCTCGTCACTTTTAAGATAACCACGAAAGGAAGATTGTGTGAAAATTTCGTGAAAATCGGATGAAAATTGTGGCCGTGAAGTGTTCCGGAAAAAAAAGGCGACGGACGGCCGGACGGCCGGCACCACAGACAAAGTCATGTCCGGAAAAGATCAAAAGTCAGTTTGACCCTAGGGGGTCTGGAAGACCCTTCCCCAAAAACCCGAATCCGACGGTAATATTGTACAATAACTTCTCTTTGAGAAAGTTAAAAACAAATCTTTTTTTACGAAAATAATTATGTATGTATTTCGTTTTAAAGACAGGAGTTAAATACACCCTTTCGGTTTGACAATGTAATTAATTATTAAATTTTAGTCAAACAAGAAAGGTTTCATCGGTCAAATACTGGAGCAAAACCCTTTGGAAATACCTGAGAATGATATAATTAAGTAAATGTTGATTTTAGCTAAATAGGGGTCGCGATGGATAAATAAGAGGGTCAAAATTATTACTTTTAGTATTTATTTTTGAAGACAGAACGTAGTAAAGAGGAGCATTCTCGTTGTTACGATATGGTGAGTAGGTAGAACATATAAAATCTTTTTAAAAGGATATTTTTTTGTGATAAATGTTTAAAATCTGACTAAAAAGGGCTCTTCTTGTGGAAAAAAGTTTATTTTTTATTTTTTTAGGCTAAAAAAGAAAAGAATATTGAGACAAATCCGGCCAAGTTTTATACAAACGAGAGGCTCATGTTTGCTGTGGGATTGCTCAAAAAAGATACATGGTCGGGAACTTTGGTTTTCATTTTGACGGAAATCACGATGAGTTTGGCATTCGTTCATTACGCAGCGAAAGTAAAATTTTGTTTAAAAACAACATGGAGGATCTAAAAAACCTAATGCTGCGTCTTTTAAAGATAATTTTAGGAGAGGAAAACGACATTTTAGACATAATGAAAAGCCTTCATCTCTCAGTGACGTACATAGTGGCTTGGATGAGCGGAATTTCGATGCTTTCGATGACGAAATATTACTACAAAAGTACCATGATTTTGCATGCTGGATTCCACACTTATGAAGACCCCCTTCCGGCCAAATATCACTTGAGGAGGGCCTTGGTGAATGAAAGAATGCGAAAAGTCGGAAGGAATGTATTGTACACGACGGGATTTCTCGTTTTCGCCAGCATAGTTAAGGAACCTTCGCCCACGGATTTCAAAAGATGGAGAAAACTTTATGCAGGATGGTTTCCATTTAGGGTCGACAACTATACCACGTGAGAACCCAAAATCGATTATGTATTTTGTCGCACGAAAATTCTTTTTTCAGTTACGCCATAAGTCAGGCTTTTCACATTTTGTTCGCGGTCAACATCGTCTGCTGGTCTTCAGCGTTCATGATCACGTTCATCACTTTCGCCGAGCATACTCTTTGCGAGATCAAAATCATCGGCGACTACATCCGCGAATCTTTCGACGTTTACAAAAACGCCCAAACGGACCTCGAAAGCGAAAAGATTTTATTGAAAAGGATCGAAGACATCGTTAAACATCATAATGCCATTTTAAGGTTCACGATCCTTTTTATAGTTTTAAGCACTTTTTATAGCGTTCTAAACCTTTTAAAGCGTTTTAACCCTTTTATAGCGTATTAGAAGGTAAAGCTTTGAGCCTGTTATAGCGTTTTTATATTATGTTTGACCCTTTTATAGCGTTTTATAGGTTTAGCCCTTTTATAGCGTTTTTTATAGGTTAAACCCATTTATAGCTATTAGATAGATTTCTTTCAGAAAATCTATTTTTTATAGGTTAAACCCATTTATAGGTTAAAGCTAAAAAACTTTTAGAGGTTAAACCCTTTTAGAGGTTAAAGGTAAACCCTTTTAGAGGTTAAAGTTAAACCCTTTTAGAGGTTTAAGTTAAACCCTTTTAGAGGTTTAAGTTAATCCCTTTTAGAGGTTTAAGTTAATCCCTTTTAGAGGTTTAAGTTAAACCCTTTTAGAGGTTAAAGTTAAACCCTTTTAGAGGTTTAAGTTAAACCCTTTTAGAGGTTTAAGTTAAACCCTTTTAGAGGTTAAATTCTTTTAAAGGTTAAACCCTTTTAGAGGTTAAACCAATTTATAGGTTAAAGTTTAAAAATTTAAGATGTTAATCCCTTTAAAAGGTTATTCCCTTTTAGAGGTTAAACTCTTTTAGAGGTTAAACCAATTTAGAGGTTAAAGTTTAAACAATTTAAGAGGTTAAACCCTTTTATAGGCTAAACCAATTTATAGGTAAAACCATTTTAGAGGTTAAACTAGTTTAACCTCTAAAAGTTTAAAAACGTAAAAGTAAAAGTACGTAAAAAACGTAAAAAAAGTAAAAGTTTAAAAACTTTTAGAGGTTAAAATCTTTTAGAGGTTAAATCAATTTAGAGGTTAAAGTAAAAACCTTTTTAGAGGTTAAATTCTTTACCATTCGTTTAGAGGTTAAACCCTTTTAGAGGTTAAATTCTTTTAGAGGTTAAACCCTGTTAGAGGTTAAATTCTTTTAGAGGTTAAATTCTTTTAGAGGTTAAACCCTTTTAGAGGTTAAATTCTTTTAGAGGTTAAATCCTTTTAGAGGTTAAACCAATTTAGAGGTTAAAGTTTAAACAATTTAAGGGGTTAATCCCTTTAAAAGGTTATTCCCTTTAGAGGTTATACCAATTTAGAGGTTAAAGTTTAAACAATTTAAGAGGTTAATCTCTTTGAAAGGTTAAATCCTTTTATAGGCTAAACTAATTTATGGGTAAAACAATTTTAGAGGTTAAACTAATTTAGAGGTTAAAGTTTCAAAACTTTTAGAGGTTAAATCAATTTAGAGGTTAAAGTAAAAACCTTTTTAGAGGTTAAATTCTTTACCATTTTTTTAGAGGTTAAACCCTTTTAGAGGAAAAATTCTTTTAGAGGTTAAACCCTTTTAGAGGTTAAATCAATTTAGAGGTTAAAGTTTAAACCCTTTTAGAGGTTAAATTATTTTAGAGGTTAAACCCTTTTAGAGGATAAATTTTTTAGAGGTTAAACCCTTGTAGAGGTTAAATTCTTATAGAGGTTAAACCCTTTTATAGAGTTTTTATTGGTTCGAAAATATTATAGCGTTTTTATAGATGAAACCCTTTTATAGCGTTTTTATAGGTTTAACCCTTTTGTAACGTTTTTATAGGCTTAACCATTTTATAACGTTTTTAAAAGTTTAACCCTTTTGTAGAGTTTTTATAGAATTGAACCTGTTATAGAGTTTTTATAAGTTTAACCCTTTTATAGAGTATTACAGATTTGACCCTTTTATAGCGTTTTTATAGCTTTAACCCTTTTATAGCGGTTTTACGTTTTAACCGCTTTGACCCTCGTTATAGCTTTTATTCATTATTGCCTTCTAACCCTTTTATGTACAACGTTCTTTGTTTTATATCTTTTTAATTGATTTTTAACCATTTTTGAAGATTTTTTAGCCACTATCAAACATATTACTACATCCATTTACTAACCATTATGTTGGGGACAACGTTCATGTTATGTACCTCCACTTCTGTAATCGCAGTACGTTATAAAAGAATGACGCATTTGACATTATTTAATAGGGATTTTTAGGCACCAGAGAGTACAGCCAAAGACGTCATCGGTTTTTTCGCGATGCTTTTGCCGGAATTCTTCGTTTCCTGGTCTTACTGTTACTACGGCCAGCTTATAACGAACTACGTAAGATGGGTTGGAAAAATATGAAAATTAATAAAGAAATACAGAGTGAGGAACTCCGGGACTGCATTTACAGCACGGAATGGTACAATCAGACGAAAAAAGTCAAATTCGCTGTCTTCTTCATGCTCATGAGGACGAGAAAGCCGCTCAAACTTAAAGCTGGTGGTCTGACAGACGCGTCATTGCCAAGCTTCAAAGAGGTAAAATGACGTCACCAGGTATTCACTGACGTCACCGTTTTCCAGATGGTCCATACTTCGTTCACCTATTTCAACATGATTCAAGCAATGAAATAGGCCGGATGGAAAAACTAGTCAAATTTTAGTGTCATATAAAGTTTTCAGAGCATTTTTGTTTGAAAAGCCTATTATTCCCAAATACGTCATCAAATAAGTATAGAAAATTCAGAGCGTCGGTTCAAAAGGATTTCTGGGGGTTCATACATAACGAAACAACCCAAGAGGGTTCCTTTTTAAGAATTTTTAAATTTCTTTTTTTAGGTAACCTTTTCAAGAATGAAAAGAAAAAGGATTGCGGACATTTTTCCCGCTTAATATGCACAGGCTAGATTGGCCCAGTCGATTATCTGCCAGAATTTTGACCTGACGAAAAAAAGTATAGAAGTAAACCCCCCTTAATTTTGAGGGAGGAATCGATGGAGATCGATAAATTTTGCATCCGACATACAGGGTGCTCCAGAACGACCCTAACTTCGTTATTTTAAATGCGCACCCTATGTTTTGACGATGGAATTCGATTCTACGCTTGATTTCCAGATACTTTTACTGGCAAATTTTTTTTTGTAACAATGACAAATCTGGATATTTTCTGAAATTATCCCAGAATGTTTCAATTTTCAATAATTCGGTTGTCGGCGCCCTAGGGGCCATTTACAGAAAGCACAATTTTTCGCCATATTGGTGAACTTATAGTGTAGAAGTGCGGAAGAAATGTGCAAAAAAGAAAAAATGTAGGAAAATGTGATAGAAATGTACCTTAAATTTTTTATTGTTTAATTATTTTTTATGTTGGCTGAAGTGTAGTCCAGAAAAAATAAAAAAATTTTTTTTTAAGTAAAAGAGAATAGAGAAGAGTGGTGACTATCGAAAATATGTTGTCATGGTAACGTGAAATGTTTTTTAAATTTTTTTTGTTTATTTTTTTTTTCTGTAAATTATTTGTTGAAGGACCGCACAGTTCAGAACCACGTTTGCTACTGGCATTCAAGGGGATGGGAGACGAAAGCCACCCCCTGAACATCACCACCCTCCAGCCCCTTACCCCACAACCACTATGTAGTTAAACAATGTTTTTAATAAATTTAAGTGCTCTAGGGCACCTTTTATGTTTTAAAAAAGGACGCAGAGAAAAAACGTGATTTTCGTGAAAAAATCGTTTTTAAAAAATGACGATTTTTGAATTATTTAGAAGGCGGTGAATTGCAAAATTGAAAAAGTTGTTCTTGGAGAGAAATTTTGGTTGTAGGGCTGGATGATCTAGGATTTCTAATCATTATGACTTATTTGATGTCAAAGAGTGGGGGTATGGAGAGGGTAGTGGGGGGTCTATTTTTTCAGCCTAAAATGCAATGTTGGCAGGAAAGAGTGTAGTAAATCATAACTGTATTTTAAAACAACTTTTATTATACAAAAAAGCAAAAAATGATAACAACTAGATAGGGAAAATTCTACAAAAGGTTTCAAATCGATTATTCTATGACTATTTCAGCGCCGACTTTTGAAAGCGCCTCCTTAAGTTTTTCAGCTTCGTCTTTGGCGATGTCAGCTTTGACGACAGTCGGGCAACTTTCCACGAATTTCTTCGCCTGAAAAAGCATTTTTAAAATATTGTTGGTAGAATTGTATGATTTACTTGAACAAGATTCATTCCTTCTAGAAGATTTTTGCATTCTTTGATTAAGGCGACTTTTTGTTTTTCGTCGAATTTCATCAGTTTGACGGTAAAACTGGTTTGGACCGTTTTCGGCGCGGCTTCTTCTTCATCCTGGAATTTTAATTTAAAAAAAAATTAAAAATCAAAGATCGCTGTTAACCTCTGGTTTTGCTGCAGCAACAAATCCGCCCATCGGCATTACGGGCGCATCTGGAAGGTTGAGCCTTTGTTTGAGTGCGGAACTCAACTCTGTCACTTCGAGAAGCGTCAGTTGAGAGATCTCGATCACGATTTTGTCGATTTTGGCCGAAAAAACCGCTCGCTCGCCTTCTGGCGTTGGATCCGCTATCACATCTACAGCAGCCAACCGAGTCGAACTAAAAAAAAATTTAAATGAATCTACAATTAAACAGTTAAGAAAAGAAATTCGCAAGGCATGATGGCTACTTTTGCTATGCATGATGGATATTTGGGTAATGCATGATGGGGTACCTTCGCACTGTTGGTCCTCCACGACACACAAACCCTACCTCTCTTTATTTTAATTAATTTACCTTTTCGAGATCTGTCTGGACTGTCTCAAACCAGTGAATACTAATTTTCTAAACATTTTAAACTATTATAATACAATAAAATACAAAAAAATAGAATCCTTCGGCAAATTTCAGGTTTTAGGAGGTTATTGAAAATCAGGTTCAAACTACAGTGCTGCCAACCACTTTGAAAAAAAAAATCCTTTGCAACTAAACAACTTCAATAATTAAAAGATACATTTTCAAAATGCTAAAGTTAATTGATAATTGATAATTTCAGCAATCAATGAAATAATCGACTTTTTATATCGACCAGCTATGATATCGATTATCTTGAGCAACACTGTAAGGTTGGTTAACCTGATATCGATAAAAGACTTTTAAAAAATAGATAAATAACGGTTTTGTAATTTGTATGCCTGTTTTCATATATTGTTTGGTCTAATTTATAATAATATTTATTTAAAAATGGGGTCTCAACAGTATATTTTTACGTCGGTATCTAGCGGTGACGTTTCGTTTTTGAAAAGTCTTGATCTTTTTAAAGGTATTTTGGTACATATTAGGCTTTAGTTTATTAAGAAATTGATGTTTTTTTTTTGTTTTTAGTATTGACTGAGAAGTGTTTGTCGGTTTACCACGTGTCTGAGCTCAAAGGGTTTTCGAGGGATGAGGATTCGCTGAGCGATTATGCGACCGCGGTCGCTGAGAAGCTTGGCTCCTTATTCGAAGTCGAGTTTTCATTGGTTAAGAGTCTTCCGTTCACTCCTGAAGCCCTTCAGGTGACTGTCGGGCGGAAAGGTTCACCCCTCTATTCCGCACTCTTCTTGACATTGCGGCAGACGATGGAAGAAGCGACCAATCACCTCCCGATCGTCCTCGTATCGCACACTTCGCCCAGAACGGTCGCTCAAGTTCATCGTTCTCTTGAACGCCTCTTCCTATGCAAAATTCAAGAATTTTCCCTTCCCACTCGCATCAAACAACGTTTAATTGGTAAATTTAATGATTTAGGAGGCAACAGAACGATTTAGAAGGCAGAGATTGCATTATATAGAAGGCATTGAATTTGAACGATTTAGGAGGCAGTGGTGTCTAGCTTTAGAATCTACTGCCTTCTAAATTGAGGCTTTGCCTGAAAAACCTAAATCATTTAAGCATCCTCTACATTCTAAAATGAACAATATATAGTATATATAATTACATATATAGATAATCTGTGATGAAAAATCCCTTCCTGGCGTTTTAGGAGGCGGTGGAGATTCTAGAAACCACCGCCTTCTATATTATGAAATTCTTTGCCTTCAAGACTACCTTTGTTGAATTATTTTCTTATTTTAGCCATATCAATAAATGAATTGTTGAGAAGGAGGAAAAACGAAGGTTTTAACATGACTTTAGAATTCACCCGCGATTTTTCCTCTGAAGTTTTCATATCGAGCGAAATCGAAGAAATGCTTTGGCAAAAATAGTAAGTCGAGTATTCCATTTTGCCACATAATGATCAAATTTTCAGTTTGTACGATGAAGAAAACCGAATAAAATATTCGGAAGTCGACAAAATGTTTATCGACTTGTATCAACATCTTCAGAACACGTACGGCATTGATTTCACCTCGACTACTCTCAAATCGACCACTTTTAACAATCTCGCACTCAAATTTGATACGACGGTAAATTATTAAGATTGCTATTATGATTAGTGGCTAGAGGTGGAGGAATTCGTTTGGAGGGGCGGACCACTAAAAATCAAACAATTGTCTCTCAAAACGTTGATTTTGAGGTTTTTCAAACGAAAATTATCTTTTAAAACGTTGATTTTGAGGATTTTTGATGAAATATTGGTTTTCAAATAATGTAAATTTTAAGGTTTTTGATGAAAGAGAGCCTGAAAACGTTGATTTTGTTGTTTTTGACGAAAAATTGTCTCTCAAAACGTTGATTTTGAGGTTTTTCAAACGAAAATTATCTTTTAAAACGTTGATTTTGAGGATTTTTGATGAAATATTGGTTTTCAAATAATGTAAATTTTAAGGTTTTTGACGAAAGAGAGCCTGAAAACGTTGATTTTGTTGTTTTTGACGAAAAATTGTCTCTCAAAAACGTGATTTTGAGGTTTTTCAAACGAAAATTATCTTTTAAAACGTTGATTTTGAGGATTTTTGATGAAATATTGGTTTTCAAATAATGTAAATTTTAAGGTTTTTGACGAAAGAGAGCCTGAAAACGTTGATTTTGTTGTTTTTGACCAAAAATTGTCTCTCAAAACGTTGATTTTGAGGTTTTTCAAACGAAATTTATCCTTAAAACGTTGATTTCGAGGTTTTTCCAACGAAAATTATCTTTTAAAACGTTGATTTTGAGGATTTTTGACAAAAACTTGGCTTTATAAAACGTTGATTTTGAGGTTTTTTATAAAAGATTGGTTCTCAAATAATGTAAATTTTTAGGTTTTTGACGAAAGAGAGCCTTAAAACGTTGATTTTGTGGTTTTTGACGAATAATGGTTTTCAAATAATGCAAATTTTAAGGTTTTTGACGAAAGAGAGCCTGAAAACGTTGTTTTTGACAAAAAATTGTCTCTCAAAACGTTGATTTTGAGGTTTTTCCAACGAAAATTATCTCTTAAAACGTATATTTTGAGGATTTTTGACAAAAACTTGGCTTCATAAAACGTTGATTTTGAGGTTATTAATGAAAGATTGCTTCTCAAATAATGTAAATTTTTAGGTTTTTGACGAAAGAGAGCCTTAAAACGTTGATTTTGTGGTTTTTGACGAATAATGGTTTTCAAATAATGCCAATTTTAAGGTTTTTGACGAAAGAGAGCCTGAAAACGTTGTTTTTGACGAAAAATTGTCTCTCAAAACGTTGATTTTGAGGTTTTTCAAACGAAAATTATCTCTTAAAACGTTGATTTTGAGGATTTTTGACAAAAACTTGGCTTTATAAAACGTTGATTTTGAGGTTTTTTATGAAAGATTGGTTCTCAATAATGTAAATTTTTAGGTTTTTGACTAAAGAGAGCCTTAAAACGTTGATTTTGTGGTTTTTGAAATATTTGTTTTCAAATAATGTAAATTATAAGGTTTTTGACTAAAGAGAGCCAGAAAACGTTGATTTTGTTGTTTTTGACGAAAAATTGTCTCTCAAAACGTTGATTTTGAGGTTTTTCCAACGAAAATTATCTCTTAAAACGTTGATTTTGAGGATTTTTGACAAAAACTTGGCTTTATAAAACGTTGATTTTGAGGTTTTTTATAAAAGATTGGTTCTCAAATAATGTAAATTTTTAGATTTTTGACGAAAGAGAGCCTTAAAACGTTGATTTTGAGGTTTTTGATGAAATATTTGTTTTCAAATAATGTAAATTTTAAGGTTTTTGACGAAAATTATCCTTAAAACGTTGATTTTGAGGATTTTTGACGAAAATTTGGCCTCATAAAACGTCGATTTTGAGGTTTTTTTATGAAAGATTGGTTCTCAAATAATGTGAATTTCTAGGTTTTTGACAAAAAAAGAGCCTTAAAACGATGAGTTTGAGGATTTTTGACAAAAAATAACTGTCTCTTTAAAGTTAATTTTGAACTTAGACAAAAAAATGTCTCTTCAAACCTTGAATTTGAAGTTTTTGAGAAAAAATTTGGCTCAGTAAGTTTTGATTTTAAGGTTTTTGACGAAAATTTGGCTCTTAAAACCCTGATTTTGAAGTTTTTGATGAAAAATCCTGAAGTGTTCATTTTGAGGAACAATAGGCTTTAATTTGCTTTTTGTTTATTTTTTGCCTTGTTAATTTTTTCATAAAATTAATTTCTGTTTTTTAGGTCCATTTTACGGTCGATTCTCCAGAAATTCTCTACATATTATTAGTGTTTTTTAATAGTTTTATAAACCATTGTTAATTCATTGGAAATTACCAAAAGGGGCTCACCCAAACATTGAAAAATTTAAATAGTTTTTATTACCTGACATCAAAAAATTGTACATAAATGCCTCTTAACTTTTTTTTTGGCAATAAAAATGTTAAATTTCACATAATTCTGAATCTTTTTCTACCATAATTTTAGCACAAGAATGGATAGCACATTCATAGTCCATTGAATGACTAGTCTATTAAAAGAAAATAAAAAGTCCAAAATCTCACTTCTAATAATGCTTTTTTGTTTATATTATAAATTAAAAAATAAATACTACAACCCAAACTTATTCACAACCCTTGTTAAAATAAAAAATAAAAATATACAAATTAATTAAATTTTTAAATAAATATACAAAATATTCATATTTACAGAAATATTAACAGAAATTTGTGCACGGATGAAAAAAAAAAGAAGGAAAAAAAGGTGATGATTGAGCAAAGACAAAATACTGGAAATTTTTAAATTTAAGTAAAATAAAATGGACGGATAATATAAAACAAAAACAAAATTTTTTTGCAGTAAAGTTGGGCTTCTCACCGGTTAAAGAGTAACAAAATTGAATGGCAAGGAGAAAGAATAATCAGGAAGTCCAGAAAATCTAAGCCCAAAACACAAAAGGTATGTTTATTTACGTGTCTAGAGCGTTTTTAAGGTGATTTTTTTCCTTTTTCTTCAATATCTCGAAAACCGTTAGTCTTAGGCAAAATAATTATTAGTACAAAATTAAAGATTTTTGAATTTTCTACAATTTTGAGCTAATACAATTTTTTGTGGGACCAAACGTTTCTGAGCTACGAGGTCGTAAAAAAACCGGGGTTTTCTATTTTGACCTCTAAAGCACAGAAGACGTCATTTAATCAAAAATGTGTACTTAATAAAAGTTGTAGAGAATTTAATTACCTTTAAAAAACGACTCTCAAAAAGCAATTATCGATCAATTTCATTCAAAAATTGAAATTTCAAAAAATTTTATAAAAACAAAATTAAAGCCTATAAAATTTGCTGCAAATTTGATTACATAAGATTTTTTATAAGACCAACCGTTCCTGAGATATGAGGCGACAAAAAAGCGCGATTTTCGAGTTTTTCCTATGAAAAAAAGTCAGATTTTAGAAAAGTCGGAAAAAATCAAGGAAGGGGATATCCTATCAAAAAAGTGTACTAAGTAAACGTTGTAGAGAATTCAATTTCCATTTAAAATCAACTATCAAAAATCAATTAACGATCAGTATGTAGTGGTGGGGGTAAATTTAAAAAAATCTGCTAAAAAAAATTTAAAACCTAAACCTTTTAAAAACTATTCCTGAAAAATTTCCAAGTGACCCCAATCGTTCTTTCTCCTGGCTCTTCAATTGTAACAATCGACAAAGAAAACTTGCTCAAACTGCAAAAAAAATAAACACAGCCAACTAAACAAAAGATCACTTTATCTCCAAAATGGCCAAAAATGAATAAAAACACTTTATTTGTCAGAAAAACGCATTAAAAACAGTCTAAAAACAAATGCAAATCAGCTTAATAAGGTTCTAAATTTGAAAATAATCCAAAAATTAGGAGAAATTTCAAAAACTGGCTTGTTTTCATTCATTTTTGGCCATTTCAGAGAAAGAAGCTACTCCAAACGGTTGGTTTTACCATGGACCAGCCATTTTGGAACAGAACAAAAAGGGCAAGAAACATAATAAACATTAAAAATAATAATCAAACATAAAAATTGTGGTAACATTATTTTTTCCTTTTTAAGCACACAAATCCTATAAAAATAACTATCCTACAAAATAAAGAAAAAAAAGTTGTTCCTAAACATTTATTTTTTCCCCCTAAAATGGACTCGGGTGGACAAATTGTGGACATGGGATGGAATTAGATGGCTTTTTATTGTAAATTTGGATGGCCGATTTCCGACAGAATTTCTCAATTTATCACATCTAAATTTAGCGGAGGTCGAAAAATAGGGAAAAAGCGGTTTTTTTGTGCATTTATACAGTTTTCATACAAATAAAAAATTGAAAACTTCATTTTTTTAAGTGAAAAATGAAGCACTACCCATTTGTACAGTCCTCGAGTGCAGTTTTTGATCCCGAAAAATTTGTCTAAAATGAAAAAATGGACAAAAAAAATTTTACTGCCTATTAAGGGTTGAATCTATTAATTTTTCTAAATTATAAAAATAACAGTTATTTCAATAGAATTAAATAAAATGCTGATTTTTTAAATATTTATATAGAAAAAAGTGCGTTTTATGGTAATTAATACTTTTTAGTAAATTCTAGATTTTTTACCTACAAACTATTTTTGGACAAAAAATTTTTTTTCATATACAATGAAGTGCATTTTGTAAATTTACCATTTTTATGGGCCTGAGAAAATAAAAGGAAACGGCAAGTTGAGAAGCGTTTTTTGACTAAATTAAGTAAATAAAAAAATTGGGTCGAGCACAGCCTTGGAAGGGTAAGCTGGTTAAGCGGAAAAGAAAAAAAAAATCGAAGACGATTTTAAAATTTGGTGAGCCGTCCGGAATTTTTGCCCATCGAGCTGAGACCTTCCCCTCGACTTCTTGATCTGTGAAGACTCGAGAGGACCTCTGAAAAAAAAAAATTTAATTTATATATTTTTTTATTTTTATTTTTTTTATTATTATATATATATATATATATATATATATATATATATATATATATATATATATATTATATTATTTATTTATTATATTTATTTATTTTTTTTTATTTTTTTTTATTTTTTTTATTTTTATTTTTATTTTATGTGGAAAATTAGAAATAAGCCTAATTATTATAGAAATTTTGTGTAAAATTAGAAATTAACCTCGGCTGGAGCTGCGTCGCATGGTTGGCTCATGGGTTCGCATCGCTCGACCCCTTCGGTCTTGAATGAGTTTGTCAGCGCGGACGAAGATTCCGTGTTTGGGCTTCGCTTCGAAATATCGGACGCCTTGAACGGTTCCGTCGTTTTTGCCTGTGGGAGCGTCAAGGTCGACTCCGACCCAGGTTCCGCTGGCGAATTCCGTCGGTCCGATGTATGCGACGACGCCGGTCGTGTTGTATGGCCTGATCTGGACGCTTTCGCCAAGGCAGACCCAGTCTGGGATTGGCGTCTCTTTTACGAGGGCGATGTCGCTCTCATCTTCCGTCTGAGCATCCGACGACCCTTCGTTCGACTCGCATTTCATCGACGCCGCTCTCGTCTGCGGAAACGACGCTCGATTCTGGTTGTTTCGAGTCGCCGACTTTCGCCGCCTCACGACCTAAATTTTAACTTTAAAACATTATCGAATTGATCGAAACGTACTTTTCCCGGTTGGAATCCAGTCGACGCAGCCTCGACATCGATATTGTTTTCGTCGGAGCTCGACTTGCGACTGCTCGCCTGAGAATTTGGCTTTTCGTCGACTTTTAGAACTTTTTTAACTTCCTCGTTGACTTTTTCTTTCTGGACGATTTCGAGGCTTCGGTTCATCTCGTTCACCTCAAGATCGGGCGTCTCGTCCACGCTGATGCTTCTGAGCGAAAGGCAATCGTCGTTCGTCAAATTGCTCGATGAAACCGCTTGCGAACCATAACCGCTAAAAAAATTTAATATATATATATATATATATATATATATATATATATATATATATATATATATATATATATATATATATATATATATATATCTCCCATTTACCTTGAACTGGTACTTGGAGTTCCTCCCTTTTGGGACTGCAGTTCAGCCAAAGAATCTAGCGTCCTTGAACTAGGCATTGGTTTTGTCTGATTTTTCATCTTATCAGCTTCCATCTATAATTTAGAAAACGTTGTAGTCCCAAAAAAAGTGGCACGATTTCATGGGTGGACTTTAAAAGCCTGTAGCGTCCACAGTTTTTGACGGATTTTATTAATGTTTATACCGTTGGAAAGCTCTTTAAAATAGCTTTCTAACGGTACAAATATTGATAAAATCAGTCAAAAATTGTGGACGCTGCGGGCATTTGAAGGTTTCGAAGCCTTACCTGATAAGTCTCAAACTCTGAAAATTGCATATTTTTTGTTTCTTTGGCTTGTTCTTCCTCTTCTTCGTCTTCTTCCTCGATCAAATCTTCGTCGTCGTGCGGAAGGGCGTTCGTCTGCTCCTCGTGAAGCGTCGTCATCCTCAAGCCAAGTTTCGTACTCGGCGATGCTAAAAAGAACCAAAAAGTTAGCAAAATGACACAAAAAAAGGTCAACCAACGACAAAACTACCAACTACAACAACTACATTTGATTATTGTCGGGACATACGTTTTGACCCAGGCTGTAGTCGGAGCGTGTTGAGGTTGAGATTGAGATTTAGGAAAGTCGGCCTCGCTGAAATACATCCCATCACCATTAAAATAAGCCAAAGACAAGATTTTTATTAGTTTCCTAAATATTTACAAAATTTGTATCTTGCTTCTTGTTACATCGAAACGAAATTTCTCTATGGCAAACACAAACAAACCAAAAATACTTTCGACACCTCTATTTCATTTTTTGTTTTTTGTTTTTCCATTGTTTTCGTTTTACACAAAACAACCGTGCAAATGTTTCTCTTCTTTGTTTTAACCTGTAAATATTGGTTATAAAATGTTTCCTGGTCCAGTCGATTTTGGGGTGGCTGCCAGTAAGTTTAAAAAGTGTAGTATGTTTGTTAGGGGTAGAATTGTAATTAATTAGTTTTTAAGGTGATTTTTTTTTTTCGTATTTTCTGCAATATCTCGAAAACCGTTAGTCGTAGGCGAAATAATATTTTGTACAAAATTGAAGATAATTAAATTTGCTATAATTTTGACCTAATATGATTTTTTTGTGGGACCAAACGTTTCTGAGCTACGAGGTCGCAAAAAAACCGGGGTTTTCTATTTTGACCTCTTAAGCACAGAAGACGTCATTTAATTAAAAAAGTGTACTTAATAAAAGTTGTAGAGAATTTAATTACCTTTAAAAAACGACTCTCAAAAAGCCAGGGGTGGGGGTAAATTTAAAAAAATTTCATTCAAAAATTGAAATTTGAAAAAAATTTATAAAAACAAAATTAAAACCTATAAAATTTGCTGCAAATTTGATTTAATAAGATTTTTTGTAAGACCAACCGTTCCTGAGCTACGAGGCGACAAAAAAGCGGTTTTTCCTATGAAAAAAGTCAGATTTTAGAAAAGTCGGAAAAAATCAAGGAAGGAGACATCCTATCAAAAAAGCGTACTAAGTAAACGTTGTAGAGAATTCAATTTCCATTTGAAATCAACTATCGAGAAGCAATCAACGATCAATAGGACGAAGAGGGAGGGGGGGGTAAATTTCAAAAAATTAAAAAAAAATTTCATTCAATAAAATTCAAATTTCGAAAAATTGTATACATACAAAATTAAAGAGTATTAAATTTGCTACAAATTTGACCTAGTAAGATTTTTTGTGGGACAAATCGTTTCTGAGCTACGAGGCGTCCTTCTGGGGTTAAAATTGTGTTTTTTAAATTTACCCCAACCCCTACCTGTTGATCGTTAATTGATTCTCGATAGATGATTTCAAATGGAAATTGAATTCTCTACAACTTTTATTAAGTACACTTTTTTGATTAGATGACGTCTTCTGTCCTCTAGAGGTCAAAATAGAAACCCCGGTTTTTTTGCGACCTCGTAGCTCAGAAACGTTTGGTCCTACGTAAAAATCATATTAGCTCAAAATTATAGCAAATTTAATCATCTTCAATTTTGTACTAAAAATTATTTCGCCTACGACTAACGGTTTTCGAGATATTGCAGAAAAAACGAAAAAAATCACCTTAAAAACGCTCTAGCCGCCAATCCTCACTGAGGGGACTTTTTTGTAGTTTATCAGGGGACCTACCCCTACTTTTTTTTATATAATGGCGGCCACCTCAGAAATTGAGTCCAAAATAATCGTCAAAAAGTGAGCAGTGTAGTCCAAGCATCAAAAAACGAAAAAAAAGTTGGAGTTTCATGAAAATAGGAGTTAAATGTAATGAAGAACAAAATGTTTCTTCGAAAAACAAGCCATGCAATGGGATAGACAAGCAAGCGGGTGAAATCGCTCCACAACTATTCATCTAAAATCTAGATTTCCTAAAAAACTAAATTGATAAATGGAGGCAAAAGTTAGTGGTTTATGACAATTTTAAGGTTTTCAAATCATTTTTTAAACGATATTTTAATAAAAATAACCCATAGGATAAGATGGGAAGGTAACAGACGGTTATAAAGCAGTAGGACCAACAAAACTGAGGGAAATAGACAGTTTTTAAAGGTAGGCCTCCATTTTTCAATCTACACTATTTCTATTGTTGTACAGCGACTTCCAAGCAGGATTTTCATGCGCATTCGACACTTTTCCTCTCGATTTTTTCTCTTTTGTCTTGATATAAAGCCTATTACCTGACAAAATGGAGCCTGATTGAGCGCAAAACGAACAACGTAAAAAAAGGCAAATCAGTGAAAGGTTGCTGGTTATGTTTTTAACTATGACTAAAACTGTGGGGGGCGAAAGGGGTTCTAAAGCTTTTTCGCTTCTTTTCGACCAAAAAAAGAGACATCAAAAGCAGAAAGAAAGACGAAAAATTTAAGTTCAAAAATAAGGGTTTTTGGAGCATTTTAGCCAACTAAAGACTAACTTGGAACTATTTTATACTAAAAAACTCCAATTTAAAACATTTAAAAAGAAAAGCACTGAAATGTTCTCATACATTGTGGCTAATGCTATGCTAGAAAAAAAATTAAAAAAGAAATAGGGGATAAAAGGTTCAATAAAATGCAAAAAAAAGTTAATCCTAATTTTTTTTATTTTTTTTTATTTTTTAGTCTGTGCTTGTGCGACTAAAATTAGCGATATTTTTTCACTGACGCTGCTTTTTCCGGTGCCAAAAGCGTCTGCGATGAAAAAACGCACTCAAAATGAGTTATGTACATAAAAAAATTATGACGAGAAGAAGATTGGGGGCGTTTTTGTTGAGGAAAAGAGAGTAATGAAGGGTTTTACCTATTCCGAACTGTTTCGTTCCTGCGATTTCTGGGTCGGGAAGCGACTTTCGGGGTCGGGGATCTTTCGCTTCTTTATTGAGGTCGGAGACGCTTTCTGAGCGACTTACGCCTGACAATGTGCTGATCTCGTAGCTTGAGTCGAATGACATAATCTGAAAGAAGGTTTTTGACGTTTTAACCTTAATAAAGGGCTTACCTGTGAAATATTGGGAACACTGCAAGTCTTCCGCATGGTAACCGTCTGTCCTTTGTGCTGAAGGATTTCTTTGACGGCCACTTTTTGTCGAAGCCGCTCCAAAGTTAAAATCCCCTCGACAGCACTAACGCCTCTAGTATACGTTTCTGACGATAAAAGTTAAAAGTGGAAAACAATGAAAAAATAAAATACCAATATAAGATTCGCCGTCGCTCAATGTCGAATCTTCGCCGGATGCAGCGATTTGCGCTAACGACTCTCGTTCTTCAAGTTCTTCGCTTGCCTAAAAATCGGAATTAAAACGTGGAAAAAAGAAAACTAAATAAAACAAAAATATGTTAACACTTTCAATGCGGCACGGTTTTCTGGACTTTAAATGCCCGTAACTTCCACAATTTTTGACCGATTTTATTAATATTTATATCGTTGGAAAGCTCTTTAAAATAGCTTTCCAACGATATAAATATTACTAAAATCGGTCAAAAATTGGGGAAGTTATGGGCATTTAAAGGATCGAATGTGTTAATAACTAATATTCAAGAATATCATGCTAGTTACATAAGGTTTTGGTATACTTTTTAATAAGAACTAATAAACCCAAAAACGTTGTTAATAAAAAAATCCAAAATAATATAATTTTGAAACCTTATAATCCTTAAAACCCAGAGGAGATTCTGAAGAAAATTGACTTTGAAAAAGACGAGTTTGTAAGGAAAGTTAAATTTTACTGCACGATTTTCTGGACTTTAAATGTCTGTAACTTCCACAATTTTTGACCGATTTTATTAATATTTATATCGTTGGAAAGCTCTTTAAAATAGCTTTCTAACGATATAAATATGATTAAAATCGGTAAAAAATTGGGGAAGTTACGGGCATTTAAAGGATCGAATGTGTTAATAACTAATATTCAATTTACTGCACGATTTTCTGGACTTTAAATGCCCGTAACTTCCACAATTTTTGACCGATTTTATTAATATTTATATCGTTGAAAAGCTCTATAAAATAGCTTTCTAACGATATAAATATGATTAAAATCGGTCAAAAAGTCTGGAAGTTACGGGCGTTTAAAGGATCGAATGTGTTAATAACTAATATTCAAGAATATCATGCTAGTTACATAAGGTTTTGGTACACTTGTTAATAAGAACTAATAAACCCAAAAACGTTGTTAATCAAAAAAATCCAAAATAATATAATTTTGAAACCTTATAATCCTTAAAACCCCGAGGAGATTCTGAAGAAAATTTAATTTGAAAAAGACGAGTTTGTAAGGAAAGTTGAAGTTTTACCTTCGGGATGTTGGAAACGACTTCGTAGGTGACGCCGGTTTTCGAGAGGAGCCAATCGGTGCGGACGATTTTCCTTCGGATCCTCTCGGTGATGCTTTGCCGCTTGTAGATGTTGATGCAGAGACGCTTACGGAGTACGAGGTCCATCGGTGCCGGATGTGAAAGGCGAACCGTCGTTTTTAGAATCAAATAAACACGTTCGTTGTCTGAAAAATAATTATTAGACTGTATATAAACTGGTAATAAAAGTCGAGTCAATCTAAGCCCGAAAAGGGCAAATAAAAGAAAAAGAAGAAGAAGAAGAAAAAAAAAAAGGTATTTTTTTGTTTCTCTAAGGAAATTTTTAAGGGTTGGTCCCCTAATTAACCACAAATTTTCGTTTTTTTGCCAATATCTCGAAAACCGTAGGTCGTAGGCGAAATAATGTTTAGTACAAAATTAAAGATTAATGAATTTGCTACAATTTTGAGCTAATACGATTTTTTGTAGGATCAAACGTATCCGAGCTACGAGGTGGGAAATAAACTGGGTTTTCTATTTTGACCTCTTAAAGACAGAAGACAAAAAATTTTTTTTGAAATTTACCCTCCACCCATGCCTATTGATCGTTAATTGCTTTTTGAGAGATGTTTTTACAAGGTAATTAAATTTTCTACTAAATTAAGTACACTTTTTTGATTAGATGACGTCTTCCCTCCTTCAGAGGTCAAAATAGAAAACCCCGTTTTCTTTCCACCTCATAGCTCAGGTACGTTTGGTCCTACAAAAAATCGTATTAGCTCAAAATTGTAGCAAATTCAATAATCTTTAATTTTGTACTAAACATTATTTCGCCTAAGACCAACGGTTTTCGAGATATTGGCAAAAAAACGAAAAAAATCACCTTAAAACCGCACCTGAGGCAAAGTGCTTAGATTGACTGGACTATAACATTATGACGCCTATTTATACATACTGTCGGTGACTCTGTTTAGATATGATGAGTCGTGTACAGAGCTGTCCCAAGCTCCAACAGCGCAAACGTCTTTGTCGCAGTGTTTGATGATCGGAAGATTGTAAAACATATTTCCGAGTTCTTTGGGCAAAATCGAGTTGACCCCCGTCGTCGGCAACGATTCGCTTTCATTTCCCCATTTGTTGACTGAAAGGTCGTCAGCTAAAATGGATATGAGTGATGACCATTTTTGAGCAATACCAACCGTTTAGGTCGAGGAATAAGACTGGAATGTGGGGTTCCATTCCTGTAGGTGGGTTCCAGTCTGCAGGCGCACCTGGTATGCCTGAACCAGGAGCGGGGACCATAACTGCATTTCTTTCTTCGGTCAAGCTCACCCATTGCTCGACCAAACTTTGCTCACGTTCGGAATCGCTTTCGCTTTTCCCTTGCTTGTTGATGATCCTTTTGATCTGCTGGTCTAAATAATTGCGCCTTCGCATTAAAGCGTCGCTCCATTTGTCCCTGAGATGCGTCAAGTCTTCTTCTTGGTACGAATCGAGCGGCTTCTGGAGGCGAGAACGAGGGCAAACGCTACCAATCGCTATATTGGTGATCTCCTCGCATATTATGGGAAGAGTCCCAGATTGCTGGACAGGTCTCACTTGGACTTTAACACGCCTCTGCTGACCTTGGCGAAGCTGATAAACACCTCCGGTGACAACATCAGGCCTAAATGAGACCTCAACTCCCGAATATTCGCCAGCTTCATTCAACTCTTGGATTTCAACCCAAAGCTCGATTTTCCGCGTCAGTTCGCTCCAACGATCAGCCAACGATCTTGCTTTAGCCAACTGATGCTGCTCAACTTCCCATCCAGGCTTGACAACAGTAAAACCAGCACTTCTATGCCCCCAAACTTCAATGCTCAATGCACCTTCAGCACAATGCTCAATAAATTCATCGGTTACGTCAAAAGTGAACTCCTGAGTATGATTAAACACGAATGAATCTCCTTTTTGAAGTTTGTTATCGGGATTCATCACTGGCGGCACTGCAATCGTCTCATGATGATTCCAAAACGAATATTGGCAAAAAACGAAGTAAGAAAGCGAAGGTGGCAACCCTGATGCTTGTTTTATGGTCACTTTTACGGTCACCGTTTGATTCTCATCGATGCTATCCGATGAACTTTCTGAAGCCGTTTCGCACATTCTGTCCTGAGGTAGAAAACCGCTCAAGCGGGATATTTCGACTTGAAGGCGACCTGTGACATCTCCTTGCTGACTTATGATCGGTGTATGATAATCTAAGGTGACATCATGGCAAAGAACTTCAAGAAAAACGTTGGCGACACCGATTAAATTGTGTTTTTCTTGAGTTTCGTAAAATGGGTCTAAATTTTTGGCTGCGTTTTCGTCTTCTATGAAACCTTCTTTTCGCTCGTCGTACATTTCTCGCATGTCGATGAGTTTGTTTTCGAGTTTTTCCATCGTCCAGACTTGACTTCCGACTCCTTGACGTTTCACCAAAATGGCCGGCTCGCTCACAAATTTGCCTTTCTGTAAGAAAATGAAAAAATTGAAAAAAATTGAAATGAAAAATTTACTTTTCGGTTTGGGCTGAGATTCGCTGGTGGGATTTGAAGCGTGACGCTGAATTTTGTTTGTTTGTTCATTTCTTCGGCTAAAAAGTTCGCTTCTTGGACGATCTGGTTAGCTCGGACGATGTCCGCTTTGAGTTTTACTAAGCTCCTCCTGAAGACTTCATCGCGTTCTTTGGCCCATTTTTCGACTCTCATTTGCGTCGTTGGGGTGCAAGGGGTGATTTTACCAGTTCGGAATGCGTCGAAAGAGACGTACGGTGAAAAAGGGGTCGATGGTGACAAAATGTTACGTAGTTGCTGGAATTGGCGCTCGTATTCTTTCCTTTGTTTCTCCAATGCCACTGAAAAGACAAAAAGGTGTAATAGTTGGTTTTTCGGAAGATATGAGGTTTTGCGGTTAAGAAGTGGCGGTTCCTAGGGGGGATATACTGGGAAAATTAGTAAGGAGAAAAAAGTCCAATTTTACCTTGATTTTTGATTCTTTTTTGACAAAAACCTTGATTTTGAGGGGGAAAAGTTCACTTTTGGCGTGATTTTTGATACTTTTTTGATATAAACCTCAATTTTAAGGGAAAAAAAAACTCCATTTTTAGTTTGGATTTTGGTACTTTTTTGACATAAACCTCAATATTTAGGAAAAAAAAAGTCCAATTTTACCTTAATTGTTGACTCACATACCAGATTTTTGATTTCGGTGGCTTAACCGGTCCAGCCACCTCTGATTGGTCAGGAGGCGTGGCTTAAACTTTCCTAGGGCTCTGATTGGTCAGGAGGCGTGGCTTAACCTTTCCCAGGCCTCTGATTGGTCAGGAGGCGTGGCTTAACCTTTCCTAGGGCTCTGATTGGTCAGGAGGCGTTTCTTAACCTTTCCCAGGCCTCTGATTGGTCAGGAGGCGTGGCTTAACCTTTCCTAGGGTTCTGATTGGTCAAGGAGGCATGGCTTAACCTTTCCTAGGGTTCTGATTGGTCAGGAGGCGTTTCTTAACCTTTCCCAGGCCTCTGATTGGTCAGGAGGCGTGGCTTAACCTTTCCTAGGGCTCCGATTGGTCAGGAGGCGTGGCTTAACCTTTCCCAGGCCTCTGATTGGTCAGGAGGCGTGGCTTAACCTTTCCTAGGGCTCTGATTGGTCAGGAGGCGTTTCTTAACCTTTCCCAGGCCTCTGATTGGTCAGGAGGCGTGGCTTAACCTTTCCCAGGCCTCTGATTGGTCAGGAGGCGTGGCTTAACCTTTCCTAGGGCTCTGATTGGTCAGGAGGCGTTTCTTAACCTTTCCCAGGCCTCTGATTGGTCAGGAGGCGTGGCTTAACCTTTCCTAGGGTTCTGATTGGTCAGGAGGCGTGGCTTAACCTTTCCCAGGCCTCTGATTGGTCAGGAGGCGTGGCTTAACCTTTCCTAGGGCTCTGATTGGTCAGGAGGCGTTTCTTAACCTTTCCCAGGCCTCTGATTGGTCAGGAGGCGTGGCTTAACCTTTCCTAGGCCTCTGATTGGTCAGGAGGCGTGGCTTAACCTTTCCTAGGGCTCTGATTGGTCAGGAGGCGTTTCTTAACCTTTCCCAGGCCTCTGATTGGTCAGGAGGCGTGGCTTAACCTTTCCTAGGGTTCTGATTGGTCAGGAGGCATGGCTTAACCTTTCCTAGGGTTCTGATTGGTCAGGAGGCGTTTCTTAACCTTTCCCAGGCCTCTGATTGGTCAGGAGGCGTGGCTTAACCGTTTCCCTTCCTCTGATTGGTCAGGAGGCGTGGCTTAACCTTTCCTAGGGCTCTGATTGGTCAGGAGGCGTGGCTTAACCTTTCCCAGGCCTCTGATTGGTCAGGAGGCGTGGCTTAACCTTTCCTAGGGCTCTGATTGGTCAGGAGGCGTTTCTTAACCTTTCCCAGGCCTCTGATTGGTCAGGAGGCGTGGCTTAACCTTTCCCAGGACTCTGATTGGTCAGGAGGCGTGGCTTAACCTTTCCTAGGGCTCTGATTGGTCAGGAGGCGTTTCTTAACCTTTCCCAGGCCTCTGATTGGTCAGGAGGCGTGGCTTAACCTTTCCTAGGGTTCTGATTGGTCAGGAGGCATGGCTTAACCTTTCCTAGGGTTCTGATTGGTCAGGAGGCGTTTCTTAACCTTTCCCAGGCCTCTGATTGGTCAGGAGGCGTGGCTTAACCGTTTCCCTTCCTCTGATTGGTCAGGAGGCGTGGCTTAACCTTTCCTAGGGCTCTGATTGGTCAGGAGGCGTTTCTTAACCTTTCCCAGGCCTCTGATTGGTCAGGAGGCGTGGCTTAACCTTTCCTAGGGCTCTGATTGGTCAGGAGGCGTGGCTTAACCTTTCCTAGGGCTCTGATTGGTCAGGAGGCGTTTCTTAACCTTTCCCAGGCCTCTGATTGGTCAGGAGGCGTGGCTTAACCTTTCCTAGGGTTCTGATTGGTCAGGAGGCATGGCTTAACCTTTCCTAGGGTTCTGATTGGTCAGGAGGCGTTTCTTAACCTTTCCCAGGCCTCTGATTGGTCAGGAGGCGTGGCTTAACCGTTTCCCTTCCTCTGATTGGTCAGGAGGCGTGGCTTAACCTTTCCTAGGCTCTGATTGGTCAGGAGGCGTTTCTTAACCTTTCCCAGGCCTCTGATTGGTCAGGAGGCGTGGCTTAACCTTTCCCAGGCTCTGATTGGTCAGGAGGCGTGGCTTAACCTTTCCTAGGGCTCTGATTGGTCAGGAGGCGTTTCTTAACCTTTCCCAGGCCTCTGATTGGTCAGGAGGCGTGGCTTAACCTTTCCCAGGCCTCTGATTGGTCAGGAGGCGTGGCTTAACCTTTCCTAGGGCTCTGATTGGTCAGGAGGCGTTTCTTAACCTTTCCCAGGCCTCTGATTGGTCAGGAGGCGTGGCTTAACCGTTTCCCCCGCCTCTGATTGGTCAGGAGGCGTGGCTTAACCTTTCCCAGGCCTCTGATTGGTCAGGAGGCGTTTCTTAACCTTTCCCAGGCCTCTGATTGGTCAGGAGGCGTGGCTTAACCTTTCCTAGGGTTCTGATTGGTCAGGAGGCATGGCTTAACCTTTCCTAGGGTTCTGATTGGTCAGGAGGCGTTTCTTAACCTTTCCCAGGCCTCTGATTGGTCAGGAGGCGTGGCTTAACCGTTTCCCTTCCTCTGATTGGTCAGGAGGCGTGGCTTAACCTTTCCTAGGGCTCTGATTGGTCAGGAGGCGTGGCTTAACCTTTCCCAGGCCTCTGATTGGTCAGGAGGCGTGGCTTAACCTTTCCTAGGGCTCTGATTGGTCAGGAGGCGTTTCTTAACCTTTCCCAGGCCTCTGATTGGTCAGGAGGCGTGGCTTAACCTTTCCTAGGGTTCTGATTGGTCAGGAGGCGTTTCTTAACCTTTCCCAGGCCTCTGATTGGTCAGGAGGCGTGGCTTAACCGTTTCCCTTCCTCTGATTGGTCAGGAGGCGTTTCTTAACCTTTCCCAAGCCCAGTGCCGGCTTTACAGAATTGGCGCCCCTGGGCCAACAAATACAAGCGCCCTGGTCTCCCCCCCCCTAAATCCCTATTTTATTTAAATATGGTAGGTAGGTAGATAAGTAAGAAAAAAACGTAGTAGGTTATAATAAGTTAGTAGGCCCAAACTTGACAATTGGACTACTTCAAGTGATCCAAAATTGCGTATTTGGACTACTACAAGCTGCCCTTCCTCGCCAAATTGGACTACTAGAAGAGGTCCAATATTTTCAAATTGGACTACTAGAAGAGGTCCAATATTTTCAAATTGGACTACTAGAAGAGGTCCAATATTTTCAAATTGGACTACTAGAAGAGGTCTAAACTTTCCTAATCGGGCTACTTCAAGATGTTCCAAACTTGCCAAATTGGACTACTTAAAGAAGGTCCAAACTTGCTAAATTGGACTAATGTCAGCGGTCCAATATGTCCCGATTGGACTACTTCAAGCACTCCAAACTTTACTAATTGGACTACATATTTATAATTTTTTTACCTCACAAGGTACCAGGTTTTATTAATTTTTAAAGCTTTTTTTTTTAGCGAGTTTTTATTTTTCTTGCGCCCCTCTTAACAGTGTACTAAAGGCCCCGGTTTTAGTTTTCTCCAATTATCTCCGGTTCTACTCAAAATTTTTTAACAATTTAATTTTTTTAAATTTCGTTCATTTTTAAATACGGAACTACTAATGTGCTCCAAAAAAAATATTTTTCCAGATTTTTTATTTTATTTCTTGTATAAATTTAAAAAAATCAAGTTCGACTCCATTAGGAGTATCTTCAAAAAATATTAGAAAAAGCGACACCGAAAAATCGAAAATCGGTTCATAAGTTCGGGAGCAAATCGGAGAAAAAGATTATTCTATTTTTTCTCCTAGCGAAATAATGTATTTTTTAGGAGCACGCTAGTTAATCGTCATTTTATTTAAAAAATAAAATAATTAAAAAAATTTCACAGAAAAAGTTTGAGTACAACCGGAGATACAGGCTCGGAGATAGCTAAACCGGGAGCCTTTAGTACACTCCAGTACGCACTAGTGGTTTTTTTTGTCTTGCGCCTTTTGGCTCATTTTTTCTTTTTTGGCGCCCCTCTGGTCTCTCTTGGTGGTTTTTTGTTCTTGCGCTTTTTTTTTCGCCCCTTTTGGTGTTTTTTTCCTGGGTGCCCTGCCGCGGCGCCCTTTTTGGTTGGCGCCCTTGGGCGGTCGCCCACCTCGCCCCCCCCTAAAGCCGGCGCTGCCCAAGCCTCTAATTGGTCAGGAGGCGTGGCTTAACCGTTTCCTAGGCCTCTGATTGGTCAGAAGGCGTTTCTTAACCTTTCCCAGGCCTCTAATTGGTCAGGAGGCGTAGCTTAACCTTTCCTAGGCCTCTGATTGGTCAGGAGGCGTGGCTTAACCTTTCCTAGGGTTCTGATTGGTCAGGAGGCATGGCTTAACCTTTCCTAGGGTTCTGATTGGTCAGGAGGCGTTTCTTAACCTTTCCCAGGCCTCTGATTGGTCAGGAGGCGTGGCTTAACCGTTTCCCTTCCTCTGATTGGTCAGGAGGCGTGGCTTAACCTTTCCTAGGGCTCTGATTGGTCAGGAGGCGTTTCTTAACCTTTCCCAGGCCTCTGATTGGTCAGGAGGCGTGGCTTAACCTTTCCTAGGGCTCTGATTGGTCAGGAGGCGTGGCTTAACCTTTCCCAGGCCTCTGATTGGTCAGGAGGCGTGGCTTAACCTTTCCTAGGGCTCTGATTGGTCAGGAGGCGTTTCTTAACCTTTCCCAGGCCTCTGATTGGTCAGGAGGCGTGGCTTAACCTTTCCTAGGGCTCTGATTGGTCAGGAGGCGTGGCTTAACCGTTTCCTAGGGCTCTGATTGGTCAGGAGGCGTTTCTTAACCTTTCCCAGGCCTCTGATTGGTCAGGAGGCGTGGCTTAACCTTTCCTAGGGTTCTGATTGGTCAGGAGGCATGGCTTAACCTTTCCTAGGGTTCTGATTGGTCAGGAGGCGTTTGCTTAACCTTTCCCAGGCCTCTGATTGGTCAGGAGGCGTGGCTTAACCGTTTCCCTTCCTCTGATTGGTCAGGAGGCGTGGCTTAACCTTTCCTAGGGCTCTGATTGGTCAGGAGGCGTGTCTTAACCTTTCCCAGGCCTCTGATTGGTCAGGAGGCGTGGCTTAACCTTTCCTAGGGCTCTGATTGGTCAGGAGGCGTGGCTTAACCTTTCCCAGGCCTCTGATTGGTCAGGAGGCGTGGCTTAACCTTTCCTAGGGCTCTGATTGGTCAGGAGGCGTTTCTTAACCTTTCCCAGGCCTCTGATTGGTCAGGAGGCGTGGCTTAACCTTTCCCAGGCCTCTGATTGGTCAGGAGGCGTGGCTTAACCTTTCCTAGGGCTCTGATTGGTCAGGAGGCGTTTCTTAACCTTTCCCAGGCCTCTGATTGGTCAGGAGGCGTGGCTTAACCTTTCCTAGGGTTCTGATTGGTCAGGAGGCATGGCTTAACCTTTCCTAGGGTTCTGATTGGTCAGGAGGCGTTTCTTAACCTTTCCCAGGCCTCTGATTGGTCAGGAGGCGTGGCTTAACCGTTTCCCTTCCTCTGATTGGTCAGGAGGCGTGGCTTAACCTTTCCTAGGCCTCTGATTGGTCAGGAGGCGTGGCTTAACCGTTTCCCTTCCTCTGATTGGTCAGGAGCGTGGCTTAACCGTTTCCAGGCCTCTGAATGGTCAGGAGGCGTTTCTTAACTTTTCCCAAGCCTCTAATTGGTCAGGAGGCGTGGCTTAACCGTTTCCTAGGGCTCTGATTGGTCAGGAGGCGTTTCTTAACCTTTCCCAGGCCTCTGATTGGTCAGGAGGCGTGGCTTAACCTTTCCTAGGGCTCTGATTGGTCAGGAGGCGTTTCTTAACCTTTCCCAGGCCTCTGATTGGTCAGGAGGCGTGGCTTAACCTTTCCTAGGGTTCTGATTGGTCAGGAGGCATGGCTTAACCTTTCCTAGGGTTCTGATTGGTCAGGAGGCGTTTCTTAACCTTTCCCAGGCCTCTGATTGGTCAGGAGGCGTGGCTTAACCGTTTCCCTTCCTCTGATTGGTCAGGAGGCGTGGCTTAACCTTTCCTAGGCCTCTGATTGGTCAGGAGGCGTGGCTTAACCGTTTCCCTTCCTCTGATTGGTCAGGAGGCGTGGCTTAACCGTTTCCCAGGCCTCTGAATGGTCAGGAGGCGTTTCTTAACCTTTCCCAAGCCTCTAATTGGTCAGGAGGCGTGGCTTAACCGTTTCCTAGGCCTCTGATTGGTCAGAAGGCGTTTCTTAACCTTTCCCAGGCCTCTAATTGGTCAGGAGGCGTGGCTTAACCTTTCCTAGGCCTCTGATTGGTCAGGAGGCGTGGCTTAACCGTTTCCCCTGCCTCTGATTGGTCAGGAGGCGTGGCTTAACCTTTTCCCCCGCCTCTGATTGGTCAGGAGGAGTTTTTTAACCATGGGAAAATTAGAAAGGGGTAAAAATTCCTATTTTACCTTGATTTTTGATTCTTTTTTGACATAAACCTCAATTTTAAGAAAGAAAAAAATAACTCCATTTTTAGTTTAAATTTTGGTACTTTTTTTAGAACATCGATTATTAGAAGAAAAAAGAAGTCCATTTTACTTTAATTTTTGATTCTTTTTTTGACAAAAAAATCTCAATTTTGAGAAAAAGTCCAATTTTAACATGATTTTTTATTCTTTTTTGACAAAAACCTCGATTTTGAGAAGAAAAAAAAGAGAGAGAGAAAAAAAAAAGTGTCCATTTTAGCAAGATTTTTGATACTTTACTAAAATTAGTACGGGAATAGTTGGGGTTATGGGGGTAAAAGAGGAGGGAGAGATTTTCTTTGATTAAAGGGTTACCTTGTTTGTCCTCTTCGTGTTGTTTTTCAATTTTGGCAATCGCCGCTTGTAAAGGATCGTTGCTCATTTCGTTAAGCATGAGTTCTTCACGAGCGAAATTGTAATCGATAGTCTGCGCTGGAGTCTGCGGTTCCGAACATGTCAAAGAAGACGATTTGGGACAGTTGACACGGAAGAAATGATGGTTTCCCCAAAGTATTCGGTCGCCATTGTGCAACTGGGTTTTCTCAACAATTGGCGCACCGTTGACGAAGCTCCTCGCTGATGCTAACGGCGTCATATAAAGGCTCTGGTCGTCTTCTATCGTTATTATACAATGTTCGGCTTGTATACCGAGGCCGGATAACTGTATATCTTGATTCGTAGAAGCCCCACGGGCACCGACTAACGTTTTTTCTTTCAAATAGTAAACGAGCAACTCGTTCAATGACGGATCAGCGTTTAAGTTAACCAAATAGAATTTATTTTTTTCAACTTTTATACCAGAAGCTTGAACGCTAATTCCCATATTTTCCAATGCTTCTTGCCTCTCTTGCTGCACTTGTTCTATTTAAAATAAATTAATAAATAAAACAAAATTTAAACAAAATTTTTACCTGTTTTGATTAATTTTTCTTCCCAGGTTGTCGACATTTCTCGCATCAATTTTTCACTTTCGGACAGTTTTTCGTGTATATCAAGAGGCTTTAAAGAATATTTTGATAATTATTCAAAAATTTATGGAAAAAAAATACTTACGAAAATTGGAGATCCCTGAAAAGTTAAAAAAAAGCGTTATTAATATTTAAAATTTCAATAAATTAAAAGTGCTTTAAATTTTCTAAAATCAAATCCAGCTTGTTTTTTACATCAATTACATTCTAAATCAGTGGTTCCCAAACTGGGGGGCATGGGCAAGCTCAACATTTTAATATCCCCCAAAAATTAAGTTTTTCTTTGCTTTCTGAGCATATTTTAAGGGTATTTTTCATCGAAAGCCTTAAAATCGACATTTTAAGCCAATATTTTTCGTCAAAAACCTCAAAATCAACATTTGTTAAGCCTAATTTTCGTCCAAAAACCTCAAAATCAAAGTTTTAAGAAACATTTTTCGTCAAAAACCTCAAAATCAAAGTTTCAAGAGCCAAGTTTTCGTCAAAAACCTCAATATAAACATTTGTACAGCCCAATTTTCGTCCAAAAACCTCAAAATCAAAGTTTTAAGAGACATTTTTCGTCAAAAACCTCAAAATCAAAGTTTCAAGAGCAAAGTTTTCGTCAAAAACCTCGTTTATACCTCAATATAAACATTTGTAAAGCCCAATTTTCGTCCAAAAACCTAAAAATCAAAGTTTTAAGAGCCTTTTTTCGTAAAAAACCTCAAAACCAAGGTTTCAAGAGCCAAATTTTGGTCAAAAACCTTAATATCAACATTTGTAAAGCCCAATTTTCGTCCAAAAACCTCAAAATCAAAGTTTTAAGAGACATTTTCGTCAAAAATCTCAAAATCAAGGTTTTAAGAGGTAAATTTTCGTCAAAAACCTCAAAATCAAGGTTTCAAGAGCCTAATTTTCGTCAAAAACCTTAAAATCAACATTTTTAAAGCCCAATTTTCGTCCAAAAACCTCAAAATCAAAGTTTTAAGAGGCATTTTTCGTCAAAAATCTCAAAATCAAGGTTTTAAGAGGCAAATTTTTGTCAAAAACCTCAAAATCAACATTAATTGTTAAACCTATTTTTCGTCAAAAAC
The DNA here is from genome assembly GCA_018703685.1 of Orius laevigatus. Lineage (NCBI taxonomy): Eukaryota > Metazoa > Arthropoda > Insecta > Hemiptera > Anthocoridae > Orius > Orius laevigatus. The sequence continues at coordinate 30,130 of JAGWEN010000629.1, read as the reverse complement.
CTCAAAATCAAGGTTTCAAGAGTCAAATTTTCGTCAAAACCCTTAAAATCAACATTTTTAAAGCCAAATTTTCGTCCAAAAACCTAAAAATCAAAGTTTTAAGAGCCTTTTTTCGTAAAAAACCTCAAAACCAAGGTTTCAAGAGCCAAATTTTGGTCAAAAACCTTAATATCAACATTTGTAAAGCCCAATTTTCGTCCAAAAACCTCAAAATCAAAGTTTTAAGAGACATTTTCGTCAAAAATCTCAAAATCAAGGTTTTAAGAGGCAAATTTTCGTCAAAAACCTCAAAATCAAGGTTTCAAGAGCCTAATTTTCGTCAAAAACCTTAAAATCAACATTTTTAAAGCCCAATTTTCGTCCAAAAACCTCAAAATCAAAGTTTTAAGAGACATTTTCGTCAAAAACCTCAAAATCAAGGTTTCAAGAGTCAAATTTTCGTCAAAAACCTTAAAATCAACATTTGTAAAGCCCAACTTTCGTCCAAAAACCTGAAAATCAAAGTTTTAAGAGCCTTTTTTCTTCAAAAATCTCAAAATCAAGGTTTTAAGAGCCAAATTTTTGTCAAAAACCTCAAAATAATGGTTCTAAGAGCCAATTTTTCGTCAAAAAACCTCAAAATCAAAGTTTTAAGAGACATTTTCGTCAAAAACCTCAAACCAAGGTTTCAAGAGCCAAATTTTGGTCAAAAACCTTAAAATCAACATTTTTAAAGCCCAACTTTCGTCCAAAAACCTGAAAATCAAAGTTTTAAGAGGCAAATTTTGGTTAAAAACCTCAAAATCAAGGTTTCAAAAGCCAAATTTTGGTCAAAAACCTTAAAATCAACATTTTTAAAGCCCAATTTTCGTCCAAAAACCTGAAAATCAAAGTTTTAAGAGCCTTTTATCGTCAAAAACCTCAAAATCAAGGTTTCAAGAGTCAAATTTTCGTCAAAAACCTTAAAATCAACATTTGTAAAGCCCAACTTTCGTCCAAAAACCTGAAAATCAAAGTTTTAAGAGCCTTTTTTCTTCAAAAATCTCAAAATCAAGGTTTTAAGAGCCAAATTTTTGTCAAAAACCTCAAAATAATGGTTCTAAGAGCCAATTTTTCGTCAAAAAACCTCATAATCAGTATTTTAAGTGCAATTTATTTTGTCAAAAATCTCAAAATCTACATTTTTAAAGCTCCAAATTTTCTTCGTAAACCTCAAAATTAACATTCAAAACTTTGAAGGTTTTCATTTGTTTAAAAGGGGGGCGCACCGTGAAAAAGTTTGGGAACCTCTGGTCTAAATCTTAGCAGATAGTGAATAATTGATTCATTGGCAACCCAGATTTTAATCAAAAGATACATACGGGGGCTGTGGTGGCAGTGGCGTGTTTCAGCATTTCTTTGAGAGCTTCGACTTCTTGCCTTAATTCTCTGATAATCCTCGCATTCGGATCCTCATTGACGACTGCGTGGTTTACGATCCTTTTCGCTCTGTCAGCATACCTCAGCGTACTCAGGGTCTCTTCGAAATTATCAGCAGCCGGCGACACCGTGGCGACCATCACCGTTTTGCTATTTCCGCCTAAGTTGTCCTAAAAAAAGGGTTTATTTTGAACTTTAGCGGATTTCCGTAGGAAAGTAAGCTATTATTGGCTCCCAGGCTAGAGGCTTATATATTCGTGATCAGGAAGCTCTGGGGATCACGAAAATATAGGGGGTTCCTTTCAGGATATATATATATATATATATATATATATATTATATATATATATATATATATATATATATATATATATATATATATATATATTACACCCGAGTGCTGGGCGGGGATTGGATATCAAAGGTAGGATTTGGGAAGGACTTTCCGGAGGAAATCCGCTGTTTCTCGAGGATGCCTCGAGGTTTTTTTGAGTGAAATGGCTTACCTTGAGTAGCCAAGTAAGAACTGAATCTCTATAAGGTACGAATTTATCTTTGTTTTTGGTATTAGACGATTGATCGGCCAGTTTTGATATCACAAGGCCTAGTGTCGTGAGGGACCTGAAAAATATTGATTAGCTATGATAGTTGCTAGGAAACGGTATCAACTTGTTAATGTTTGATCCTTCTTTGAGCCTGTCCCCGACGGCTCCAGTCTTAGCAGCTCTCTCACTTCCAGCGAGGTCGACCAACGACATCCTGCTCACTCGCTCGCCGCTCACACCAGAGCCGGTGTCGACGAGCGTCTGCGTGAGGACGACCGAGAAGACGGCGTGCGATCGCGATGATTCGGAATTCATATTCGTAGCAGCGACCGTTCTCGATTTATTCCCTTCGGCCATCAGATTGTCGATGTCTTCAAATGATGTGACGGCCAACTGGGACAGCCCGTCCACATAAGGACCGAGGACACCATGCTCTCTTACTTTAAGCGATTGCTTATTCGGTTTCGGATCGAGCAAATCGTGAACCTTTTCATTGTAGATTTCCATATAACTGACTTCGACTTTGTACGATTGTTCCGAACTTTGGCACTTTGCTATCCGATCGAATAAGGAGTCACAAAGGCGAGGGATGATACCTTTGCTTTCATGACTGCCCATCATCGTATATGATTTTCCTGACCCTGTTTGTCCATAAGCAAATATACAAGCGTTATATCCTTGAAATGCGTTGTCGAGAATGTCCGTTCCGAGGCAGTCGAAGACGTGTTCCTGCGATGCGTAGTCTGTGCTCAACGGGTCTGCCGAGTTGAAGCAGTGATCGAAGGCGAACGTTTTGGGCGGCTTCCTGAATAACAAAAGAAACAAAAATATTTAGCAATGTGGAAAACAAGAGTGAGGCAAAGGCCATTTTTACACGAGGCGTGCCTTGAGTCAGGAAGCGTGGCTTAACCGTTTCCCAGGCCTCTGATTGGTCGGAGGCGTCCCTTTCCCCTTTCCGCCGTTTCCCGGCCTCTGATTGGTCAGGAGGCGTCGCTTAACCGTTTCCCAGGCCACTCATTGGTCAGAAGGCGTGGCTTAACCGGTCCACCCACCTCTGATTGGTCAGGAGGCGTTTCTTAAGCTTTTGCAGGCCTTTGATTGGTCAGGAGGCGTCGCTTAACCGTTTCCCCCGCCTCTGATTGGTCAGGAGGCGTGGCTTAACCGGTCCACCCACCTCTGATTGGTCAGGAGGCGTTTCATAACCTTTCCCAGGCATCTGATTGTCCAGGAGGCGTGGCTTAACCGTTTCCACAGCCTCTGATTGGTCAGGAGGCGTGGCTTAACCATTTCCCCCGCCTCTGATTGGCCAGGAGGCGTGGCTTAACCGTTTCCCAAGCCTCTGATTGGTCAGGAGGCGTCCCTTTCCCCTTTCCGCCGTTTCCCAGCCTTTGATTGGTCAGGAGGCGTGGCTTAACCGTTTCCTCGCCTCTGATTGGTCAGGAGGCGTCCCTTTCCCCCGTTTCCTAGCCTCAGATTGGTCAGGAGGCGTGGCTTAACCATTTACCTCGGCTCTGATTGGTCAGGAAACGTTTCTTAACCGTTTCCCAGGCCTCTGATTGATCAGGAGGCGTCGCTTAACCATTTTCCCCACCTCTGATTGGTCAGGAGGCGTGGCTTAACCGTTACCCAGGCCTCTGATTGGTCAGGAGGCGTCCCTTTCCCTTTCCGCCGTTTCCCAGCCTTTGATTGGTAAGGAGGCGTGGCTTAACCGTTTCCTAGCCTCTGATTGGTCAGGAGGCGTGGCTTAACCATTTACCTCGCCTCTGATTGGTCAGGAAGCGTTTCTTAACCGTTTCCCAGGCCTCTGATTGATCAGGAGGCGTCGCTTAACCATTTTCCCCACCTCTGATTGGTCAGGAGGCGTGGCTTAACCGTTACCCAGGCCTCTGATTGGTCAGGAGGCGTCCCTTTCCCTTTCCGCCGTTTCCCAGCCTTTGATTGGTAAGGAGGCGTGGCTTAACCGTTTCCCCGCCTCTGATTGGTCAGGAGGCGTGGCTTAACCATTTCCCCCGCCTCTGATTGGTCAGGAGGCGTTTCTTAACTGTTCCTTTCGTCTCTGATTGGTCAGGAGGCTACATCGAGTATTTTGTAACGGTATAGTCGCGGTCCTCAGCATCCGTCATAATGAGGCCATGTCGCCAAGACGGGTTTTCCGGTCCAGCCAGTACTTGTCACCTTTGAAAAATTAATTCTGTTTTGTTCTGACGTTGAAAAGGGATTTTTTCTACCTCTGTGGCAGGTGTGCGAGGCATAAAAGCGTTTTATGCATGGTGGAATAGTTAACGGGCGAAGGGAAAAAAGGGATCTACCTCAAATATTTACTCCCTCTCGGGTTTCACGACCTCGAGAATCACGTCAAAACTACACACCCTTCTCACAAATCCCCAAAACGGATCACCTTAAAAAATAAACACTTCATTTTTCATCCTCTCCATGACACCACCCCCACAAAATAAACGTTTTGAAACAGTTTTAATAATATTTTCGATCCACAATGGTTTATTATTACTTCAGAATTCATTCTCTTAAAATAATATTAAGTTATAGACATTTTTTTAATTACATTAGGGCTTTAATCTTGTTAGACGATAATTTATGGGAGAAAAAAAATGGTATGTTTTTAGCGATTCTGACGTAAAGCTTAGGTTTGGCTTCCCTTTCATTACCGTGGCCCTTTTTTTCTTCTTTTACTTGCGTAATCGCCTTTTCAATCCAACCCTTGATTATTTAAACAAATCCTTGCCTTTTGTTTGATCAAGAAATTGTTTATTATTTGCTTTATTTTGAAATATCAAAGAAGGAATTAATATTAAAGGACATACTAAACACCCAGGATGTATCATTCGGCCTAGAGTGGGAAAACTGGAAAAACGGTGGGGACGGGCCGCTACGTCATACGTCCCACAATCATAGGGGCGATCCCATTAAATGAAGGACATTTTCCATTTTTCGGCCACATGGTTGGCCCTGCAAAAAAATGTTAGAAGTAAACCCCCCTTATTTTTTGACTGGGAATCTATTTCAAATGAGAGATTTTAATTTTTACGTACAGGGTGGACCAGACAGACACAAACTTCGTTATTTTAAATGAGAACACTATGTTTTAATTACAGAAATCGATTTTATGCTTAATTTCCAGTAAATTTTACTTCATAACTTTTTTCTTGGAGCACTTTTGGATGTCCGAAACGATTATGCAAGTAGTAGGGGGTACATTTTTGAGCTCACAAGTAGACCGATATCCCTTGGTTAGGTTTAGATGATGCACAATGAAAAATACAATTTTGTCGATTTTTAAAAATCGGTAAATTTGAATAAGCTGTATCTCCGAAATTATTCAACCTACAGAAACGGGGCTGGTCTTAAATTGTAGATAATTTTATCTACTTAAAAAAAGTATTTATACTTCGATTTCGAAAACTTAATATTTTGGGCTCAAAAAGGCAAAAACTAACTTCGGCGTATCATGTCGATAGAAATTGTGAGACAAAAACGTCAGACCTCCCCCCACTACTGCTTTTGTTTCCATATCGCATCTTATGTGCATACTTTTTTCCCTCTCACTCTATATAGCTTCCATGCGAAATAATTCAGTTCTTTAGCCGTGAGGAATAAATCTTCAGCCATAAAGGGCTTGTTATCTCCAAGGGTCCATTTTGGTCCCTTAAGTCCATTCCGTGCCCTTTTTTCCACACCCTGCGAACTATCTTCGATCCGCCATTCCGATAAATACGTAAAAACCCTCGACGATATTTTATTCACCTCCAATCCGAAATAAACACCTTACTTATCTTAAAAGTATTTTATTCCTTTATTTATTTTCTTTCTAATATTACTATCCTCAGATTTGCTCTTTCAAGAAAATCACTTTTAAACGGATTTTCCAAGACTTAAGCAGCTTAAGAGTACAACGACTAAGACCATCCAATTCAAAAACTGTCACGTTGCCACTTAAACTCTTCTATTTATGTAGTAAAATTTCTTTTTCTACTCCTTAACCCTCATACCTACCAAATTCTCTTCTCTGATCGTTATGAACGTGAGGAAAAAGCCTTAAAAAAAAATCAAAAAACGTTCTCAAGCAGAGTCTTTTTCCTTAAAACAGGCTAAAAACTCAGCTTCCTTTGGACCAATCGACTTGAAATTTTCAGGGAATTTTCATCAGTTATTAGGATTTGTTTGTTCTAATGAAAAAACGATGTAATTTCAATAAAAGACCTCAACTCGTTATTACGTATCGTATCACCCATAAATACGTTGTTAACTCGGAGGTCGTAAAAAAATCCTATTAGGATAAAATTTCTTTACCACCGCCCTTCATTCAATTATTAGGTCGAACTTAATGGAATTAGTGCAGATAGTCGTAACCTCCCAATTCTCCCAATCGCCTCCATACTATACCGTCTTACCCTCCAAACCACATAACACCTTCCACTATACCTTCTTACCTAACTTAAAAATAACGAAGTTTGTGTCTGTCTGGTCCACCCTGTACGTAAAAATTAAAATCTGTCAATTGAAATGGATTACTAGGCAAAAAATAAGGGGGGTTTACTTCTAACATTTTTTTTGCAGGAGCAACCATGTGGCCGAAAAATGGATAATGTCATTGATTTAATGGGATCGCCCCTATGAGTGTGGGACATATGACGTAGCGGCCCGTCCCCACCGTTTTCCCATTTCTCCCACTCTAGGTCGAATGATCCTGGGTGGTTGAACCCCTTATAGGCATGGTTTACCCTTTTTAGCTTGGATCCCTCATTGATGGTTTGGACGCCTTCTAGACTGGTTCTAGACCCCTTTTGAAGACAAATAGTTTGGGAATTTCGATGGTCCAGTCAAACTAAGCCTGGGGGTAGAAAAAAATAAGGTATTTTGTTTCTCTACGGAAATGTGTAGGGGTTGGTCCCCTGATCAACCACAAAAAAGTCCATAACCGAAACCCGTGCGCTTTGGACGCTAGAGCGTTTTAATGCGATTTTTTTTCGTTTTTTCCCTAATATCTCAAAAACCGTGGGTCGTAGGCGAAAAGATTTTTAGTACAAAATTAAAGATAATTAAATTTGCTATAATTTTGAGCTGATGCGATTTTTTGTAGGACCAAACGTATCGGAGCTACGAGGTTGCAAAAAACCATTGCTTTCTATTTTGACCTCTGAAGGACAGAATACGTCATCTAATCAAAAAAGTGTACTTAATAAAAGTCGTAAAGAATTTAATTACCTTTAAGAACCAACCCTCAAAAAAAAAAAAAAGAAAAAAATTAACGGTCAAAAATCAAAACGCCTTCCTTGCTTTTTTCCGACTTTTATAAAATCTTATGTACTTTTTTTATAGCAAAAACTCGAAAATCCCGCTTTTTTGTCACCTCGTAGCTCAGAAACCTTTGGTCCTACAAAAAATCTTAGTAAATCAAATCTGTAGAAAATTTTATAAGCTTTAATTTTGTTTTTATAAATTTTTTTGAAATTTCAATTTTTGAATGAAATTTGTTTTGAAATTTACCCCCCCCCCCCTGCCAATTTATCGTTAATTGCTTTTTGAGAGTTGTTTTCAAAAGGTGATTAAATTCTCTACAACTTTTATTAAGTCCACTTTTTTGATTAGATGACGTCTTCTGTCCTTCAGAGGTCAAAATAGAAAACACCGGTTTTTAGCGAGCTCGTAGCTCAGAAACGCTTGGTCCTATGAAAAAATCATATTAGCTCAAAATTATGGAAAATTTAATTACCTTTAATTTTGTACTAAAAATCTTTTCGCCTACGACCTACGGTTTTCGAGATATTGGTGAAAAAAGGAAAAAAATAACCTTAAAAACTGACGCCAAACCGCGTTTCGGTTATGGACTTTTTTTTGGTTAATCATGGGACCAACCCCTACACATTTCCGTAGAGAAACAAAATACCTTATTTTTTTTCTTTTATTTGGCCTTTTCGGGCTTAGTTTGACTGGACTATTGTGGTTTGGTTTAAGCGAGATTGGAGTGTAAAACACCAATTTTTAGGTTTAAAAAAAATGTATACCCTATCTTGGAACTCCCAACGGGAAATAATAGAAACGAGAGCAAGTGGAACGACAAAAAAGAAGAAAAAAAGTAGTACCTAAGGGTTTTCTCTGAAATGTGATTAAAGGGCTTTTCCCCCTTTTGTTCGGAAACCAGTTTTCCTATCCGAAAACCTCTTCGTGCGTAATTGCGCCCTTTTGTTCTATAAAAATATTGTTCTATGAATGGGCAAAATGTGAGAACCCATGCATATGTAGGCTGTCCGAAAAAAGGGTTTTCGGACGTTTAAATCAAGCAGAATGTCGTGCCTAACCCTTTTCTTACATAATAAAACTCAAGAGACCCTTGGCACTCAACCCTTTCACAAGAAAACAAAGAACAGTTTTTTTTTAAAATACTTCAGTATAAAATTTGCCAATTTTTGGTGTCTTAAAAGAGTGCGTTTATCGATTGATGGGAGTGGGTGCCTGTTGACAAGGTCACCCCTCGACCCTATCAATGAAGGGGAGTCTTGAATGTACAGTCACGGGCCATCGATCATGATTTTCGTACTCCTGAATAAATATTTTCAAGGGTTCTTATGTCGTTCCGGGTGTACTAGGGCCGATAAAGGATTTTTTATTAAGTAAACAGTTTTTCACAGCAAACACTCTTTAGGGTCTAATTTTGTTCGACTATGATATGAGATTTTGTGAGGCCCTCAAGCGCCTCTGGATCGATAGAGCTGGAAGACAAGGCCCGCGGTGTTCCAACATCCCGATCTTTTCGAATTGGAGAATCGAAAAGGTTCCCTCGTAAAAAATCGGATGACGTCAAAGGGCTCCCTTGGGAAAAGAGTTCACCACAAGATGGCACTAAAGGATTAATTAAAAGCCGTTTTCCGCTCTTTTTTGTGGCCAGGGCGGTTTTCATGTGGTTCAAAACGTTTTTAAATTGTGGACAAAAGGAGGCGAAAACAATGACTTATCTCGGAGTCTATTCAAACGTCCATTTTGACGTTTTTCACTTCAAATTGGCAAAAAAGTATCAAAATGTAGGTCAGTGGGTTATCTAAACTCGACGGCCGACGGATTTTTCTCGCTCTCTGCAACTATTCGAGACTTGAAACTTATTTCGCCCAAGGACTACATTGTTGAACTCGAAAACCCGAACAATTTCCGCCCGAACAAAACCTATTCAACTTTTCCCTCTAATTAGCATAAGTTAAGCGCGGAACGTATTTATTTACTTTTTTAAAAAAAAGAACTTTTAACGGGAAACATAACCAGCAAGTGGACATTAGCATTCAACAGGCATAACGCTGAACGTTAAATTTTATCTTTATTTCAAATCGAGAATATTGACCAAAAAAAAAATTTTTTTTTTCCAAAGACGATGGTTGGATGGTCTTTATAATTGAGGAAGTGAAAGCGGGAGATGTCAAGTCAAGTGATTATTCAAGGTTATTCAAATAATGAAGTCTTTCGATTTCGTTGCAAGGAGAAAAAAATAAGTTTGGTAGCACCCTTTTGAAGTCAAAATACGAATTTTTCAAAATCGACAAACAAGCTATTGATTTCTATGTAAAATTGCACGAGGAATCCGATGGCATCAATTAAAAAATTCTAGGACCATTATTTTTCGAGTTATCGCTAAAAAACCGCTTTTGGAACTAAGTAAACTACCCCAGGAAAAATTTTTTTGTCAAAAATAACATTATATTCGTACTCAGCACCCCAAAAAACCTATATATATTGAATTTTATCAAGGAATCACTAAGGGAATTTTTTTTTATTTTTTAATCTTGATAAAATTTAATATCTATAAGTTTTTTTGGGTGCTGAGTACGAATATAATGTTGTTTTTGACGAAAAAATTTTTCCTGGGGTAGTTTACTTAGTTCCAAAAGCGGTTTTTCAGCGATAACTCGAAAAATAATAGTCCTAGAATTTTTTAATTGATGTCATCGTATTCCTCGTGCAATTTTACATAGAAATCAATAGCCTTTTTGTCGATTTTGACAAATTCTTATTTTGAATTCAAGGTGCCCATTGGAAAAAACGCTCGGACACGTGTCAACTAATTTTTTTATGTAGAATCACCAAAAAAAATTTTTGGCCTGATCGGCGTGACCGCCCCTTGTGAGTCGGTCTAATAAGGTTCTCGTAGCAGAAAGGGGGTTGATCACTTGAAAGAGTGTCCAAATAAGCTAAAAAGAGGCCCAAAATGGGTTCCAAACCTGGGTCTAAAACCACTAAAAAGGGCCTAACTTTCACCCTCCACCGTTGGACGAAGCCTCTGCCAACACCATCCATCAGAAGACTTTTTTCAAACGTTTCTGAAAATTGAAAATTCGAAAACGAGTCACGATCCTCGGCTATGTTTTTCCCTCTCAAGTATGGAAAACGGATTCAAATCACGAAAGGGTCCTGGCTTAATACGAAAGTATAAATTCTCGAGCCTCTTATATTCAGCATCTTCCACTTTACAGCTCCAGCCTCTTTTTCTGTTCAAATTACCTTCAACTATTTCTATGGGGAAATTTTGTTCTTTTAAATCACTGCGATTCATTAAATTAATTACTCTTCAAGATTTGTGCAGTTGTTCATGAAAATTGAAACTTTTTCGCTCGCGTGCTTCACTTTTATCATGCAATGTTATTTAATCAGATTTTTGTCTTTGTTTTTGATGATTCAATTTTCAATAAAATCCTTTTTCTCGACTCTTTTTGTCATTTGAAAGCCTTGAAAATTCCTTCGTTATTACTACTTTTTTAAGGTGGAAACTAATGGAATAATCGACTCTAATTTGTGAATACTAATCCCCTCTTCAATTAAAACGGAGTTGGCCTCATTTTAAAAGGGATTCCCTTCACCTTTTCTAGGTTTAATATCGCGTTTAAGTGGCGGAAAAATCTTCAAATCGAATTTACCGGAATATTAACTTCCGAATCCTTTTTCTAGACGTTATTGGATTTGTTCTTCAAAGTGATTTTGCAGTTTTTTGACTTCTTTTTCACAAACTTAAATTTTTTTGAGTGTGTTATTGGAGTAACATTTCTGAGCCTTTGGTGGCCAATCTTGAACTAAATATAGAAACTCCTTCCATAAATCGATCTAAAAAGCAGACGGCATGAACCCGAGTGACTCAAAACCTTCCCAGAACCTGTAAAATATGATTGTACTAAACAAGGGAAACGTAATCGTAAATTCTAAGGAGGGGAAAAAAGCTTCTTCTCACGTTATGCGGTAAAGTTTAGTTTGAAATTGTTTCTTCGATGAAGGCATTAAAGGGGATTAAAGTACAGGGGGATTAGCAAAAGGATTAAAGGAGGAACAAAAGGAATGTGTTTAAGGGAAAAAAAGGATTAAGGGAGAAACTAGGATTAAAGGACGATCAAATAGATTAAAAAGACAGGAATTAAAGGATTAACAAAGGGAATAAAGGACTAAAAAACGGAATAAGTTTTACAAAAGGAGATTAAAAGAAAGAAACAAAGGGATTAAAGGACAAACAAAGGGATTAAAGTACACAAAAGGGAATTAAAAGAGAGAAGCAAAGGGGATTAAAGGAGAAACAAAAGAAGGATTAAAGGATAAAAGGGATTAAAGTACTCAAAAGTGGATTAAAAGAGAGAAACAAAAAGGATTAACAGAAAGGGATTAAAGTACACTAAAGAGAGAAACCAAGGGATTAGGTAGGTTTAAAAAAAGGTAGGTATTAAAAGAAAGAAAGGATTTAAACGTCAAACAAAGGGATTAGTGCACACAAAAGGGATTAAAAGAGAGAAACTAAGGGATTAAAGTACACAAAAGGTAATTAAAAGAGAGAAGCAAAAGGGATTAAAGGATAAACAAAGAAAGGATTATAGGATAAAAGGGATTAAAGTACTCAAAAGTGGATTAAAAGAGAGAAACAAAAAGGATTAAAAGAATAGGATTAAAGTACACTAGAAAAACAAAGGCGTATCAAGACACATCAAGGCTGAAATAGCTGATAGCCTTTATAAAAGGGATTAGGTAGGTTTAAAAAAGGGATTAAAGGAAAGAAAGGATTTAAACGTCAAACAAAGGGATTAACTGACAAAAAAAGGGATTAAAGCACACCAAAGGGGATTAAGAAAGAGAAACAAAGGGATTAAAAGAAAAAGAAAGGGTCTAAAGCACACAAGAGGGAAACAAAGGGATTAAAGGACTAACAAAGGGATTAGGTTGGTATTATTACACAATGCGTTTTCTCAGCTCCCTGCTGACCGATTAACTTGAAATTTTCCATAAATTTTGTTAATATGATAAGAAAAAGCTCTTAAGATTTCAAGTCGATCGGTCTAAAAAGAGCTGAGAAAACGCCATGGTCTTTTCGGGTTGAGTAGCTTTAATACGAAAGATAACAAAAGGGTATTAATCTTGAAAGGGATTAAAAGAAAAAAAGTGGATAGAAAAGGATTAAAAAGGATTAACTACTTTTAAGGGGGGGATTAAAAGAATTAAGAAAAATAGAGAACGGAAGATTAATTATGTCGACTATGTCCGATAAGTTAATCATAGGAGAGCGACGAATGTGACCGGGTCACGCGATGACGCCCTCATTTTTCGCGAAAAAACGTGGAGCGTTCCGCCCACCAGGTTATAGGTTAGGTTATGAGGTTAGTTTTCGGTTCCGCCCATTTTGACCCCAACTTTTAAATTCGGTGGTGTAGTAAATTTTTTCTACAAAAGTTTTCTCTCTCTCTGAAACTTTGTGAACAGAAGTGAAGAAATAAATCGGATTCCCTGAACCGTGGGTTAAGTAGCCCTTAAAAACCGTTGGGGGTACAAAAAAAGTCTCGAAATCTTCCTTTTCTCCACTTGGATTCCCTCTCCGTCAATACGATTAAATTGCTCCTCCACCCCCCTTGGAGTTTAAAGCTTTCTTATGTTCAATAAATGCAAAAGAAAAGGTTTAGCTAGGTAAATGACTACTAGGTATCGATTTTATATGAAATAAAAATTGAAAATTTTTGAAGTGAAGAAAGGAATTGAATATTTTGAGCTTTTATGTTTCCAGTTAATTTCATTTTAGCTCGATTTTGTGCTTTTAGGGTCTAAAGCGATAGAAACGCTTACGCAGTATCAGCCAATAGGTTTCCTTTTAATCGTTAAATTTTCATGGCGGGAGGGGGAGTTTGTGTGTCCACATTGGTTCTCGGCTAATGGTTTCGCCCTCCTAACGTGTTAATTATCCGCCCTAATGGAAGACACGAAATCCCGGCCAAACTCGAAAAACTTAATCACCTTACCTACCCTTTTCTTCTTAATTTCTACATCTTTGATTTAATAAACGTCGAAAATAACGTTATTTTTAATCGAATTAAATGGCTGCCCTTTTAAATTGATTGCCCAACATTCGGTTCACAATATGAGTTTATCGCGTTTGCACAGTCGAAAGGAAATTGCTTTCCGCACCGTAATTACTGTAAAAATCTGACGCCAATTGAGCTTGTTCGACTGGATTTTTAAGCATTTTGTCCCATTAATTTCTTTATTTTCTTCTTGTTTGGAATTACCCTTCTCGAATGGTACATCCAGGGTTTTTAGTATCCTTGGCTCAAACCACAAAATGGGGTCCAAGCAGTAAAAAATGGTCCAAAACAGCTAAACCACTTGAAAAAAATGTCCAAACAAGCTAAAAAAGGGATCCAAACCAGCAGAAAAACGGATCCAAACAAGCTAAAATTGGGTCCAAACAACTTAAAAAGGGTTCTGAACCACTTAGACAAGATAAACAGTGAACATTGAGCGATTTGCGATCAAAAAAAATTCCTCGAGGCAGCCTCGAGAAGCAGCGGATTTCCTCCGGAAAGGCCTTCCCTAAGCCTATCTTTGATGTCCTAGTTCCCCCCCCCCTCCTAGTTTGTCCTAGTTTGCCTTGATGTCCTAGTTATATATAGTTATATATATGTCGTGGTGTGACGACATGTCTTTGGTCAAATGGACGGGAAACACGTGCTTTCGTGTCGTCATATGTTCGCATTCTTGCTTTTCCCAAAAGTTACTTCAAATGATAAGAGAAAAGGGGCGGCCGCTCGCCTTTGATAAGGACGAAGCCGGAGGTTATGCCGGTGCGACCGGTTGTGAACGACCGGTTGTGGAAGGCCGGTTGAAGAGCGGGTGGGTCGCCATGTTTGTTGATGTAGAGTGATGGAACACACGTGGCGGTGGGTTGCCGTGCGAGTCACTTTGATCTGTTTTGGGTGATCTTGGATCTTTCTTGGTTTATCTTTTAGTTTAAAAGTGATAGTGGGAAAAGTAAGGAAGTGAACTAGCCCGTTTCCATTGCCTGGACCATTTTATCATGTCGGACAACGTCGATTCAGCCGTCACCGGCGCCGCCTCCAAGGCTGAGTGTGGCCCTGGGGCCCTTGGGCTTATCTTAAGCCAACATATAAGTTATATATAGTTATATATATCCCCCACCTAGTTATATATATCCCCAGGTTTGGAATGACCTATATTTTTGTGATCCACGAATATATAAGCCTCTAAGCCGAAAGCCGCCGTGAGGCCGGCCCCAATAGCCTGCTTTCCTCCGGAAATCCGCTAAAAGTTCCATCGAAACCGTTTTTCATCGATAATTTCGGAAGATTGAAATTCTGCGATCCATGAACTCAAAAGCTCCTTTAATCTAAGGTGACACAAGCAAACTATTCGAGACGAAACTTCGTCGAGAGGTAATCAAAACTTTGAACATTAAACCCTTCCAAGATAGCTTACGATTAACAAAATTAACGGGAAAGTCAAAAACGTCGCAACCCCTTCGAATGGAGCTATTCAGGCGAAGAATCGGGACAAAAAAAGGCCTCCGGGGGGTGTAAAACGCTGGAAGATATTGATAGAGGCTTTCCAGAATCCCCTTTTTTCAATAAACCCAAGCAACAAAATGGAGAATTTTGTTCCGACTTTATATGTTCATTGACAGGTTCGATTAATTACATTCTTAGATATTGACGTTCTTGAAGTGTTCGACAAAGCTTTTAAATTTAATAAATCGCCTGTCGGAAAGGTTTTCTATTAAAAAGAAACGATTTTATGGATTTGTACGTCAATTTCTGTTTTTCCATCGTTCAAAATGACCGCAAGACGTGACCGTCTTACGGGTTTGCCTAATTTAAAAGACTAAAAACTCAAAGTTTTTATGTCGACAAGAAGAGATTCAGACTTTTTCATGTTTCGAACTCCATGTTGAAATGAATTATTCAGTTATACGGTCCCGCACAACTTTTTGCGGTGAAAAGCATCGAAATGCTTCAAATTCGACGAAGAGGAAGTTTTATTTCACAATATAGAACGTCTTAAAAATTGCATTTTGGGATGAAAATTTTTAAATTAAATGGGTCAGTTTGTTTGAAATGTGAAGGAAAATGGGATTCTGGGGATGGGATATTTGAGTTTTTTTAGTTGGATAAACTGATAATATGAAAAAACTATTGGGAATGTAAATCTTGTATGTGTATCGATTTGAATTTGAAGTTCTTCGGGTGGAAAACGAGGTGATCAATATGAAAAGGGTATGAAGGGAGCGAGATATCATTGTCGACGATATTCGCAAATCGGGTCATCATGCGAATTCGATATTTGAAGGAAGATTCGGAAGTAGGCGGTGGGGGGCCATTGTGTAGGTAGGGAGGTGGAAAGATGAATTTTTTTGTTTTTGGAAAAGGGGTAAACATAGTTAAAAGAGGTCAAAATCAGTCTAAAAGGGGTCCAAACTGGTCGAGAAGGGGCCCAAATCGGCCTAGGAGTATAACCAACCTGTCTAAAATGAGTTCAAAACTGTCTAGAAGGGGCCCAAATCGGTTTATAAGGGGTATAAAACAATCGAGTTGTCCAAACCCTGTGTAGAAGGGATCCAAACCAGTCGAGAAGGGCTCCAAATCGGTCTAGAAGGAATTTAAACCAGTCTAGAAGGGTCCCAACCGGTCTATAATGGGCCCATACCAGCAAGAAGGGTCCCAAGGCAGGCTAAAAGGGGTCCAAAGCAGTCTAGAGGGGTCCAAATCCAGTCTAGGAGGGGTCAAAATCTGTCTAGAGAGGTTCAAACCAGTCTAGAGGGGGTCCAAACCAAAAGGGTTAAAAAGGGCTCCGAACCATTCTAGAGGGGTCCAAATCCAGTTTAGAATGGGTTTAAAACAGTCTAGAGGGGTCCAAATCCAGTCTAGAATGGGTTTAAACCGTCTAGAGGGGTTTAAACAGTCTAAAGGAGTCCAAAGCTGTCTAAAGGGGTCCAAATCCACTCTAGAAGGGGTCTAAAATCGTCTAGAGGGGTCCAAATTCAGTCTATAAGGGGTCCAAAACCGTCTCGAGGGGTCCAAATCTAGCCTTGAATGGGTTTAAACAGTCTAGAGGGGTTTAAACAGTCTAGAGGGGTTTAAACAGTCTAGAGGGGTTTAAACAGTCTAGAAGGGTCCAAAGCTGTGTAAAGGGGTCCAAATCCACTCTAGAAGGGGTCTAAAATCGTCTAGAGGGGTCCAAATCCAGTCTATAAGGGGTCCAAAACCGTCTAGAGGGGTCCGAATCCAGCCTTGAATGGGTTTAAACAGTCTAGGGGGGTTTAAACAGTCTAGAGGGGTCCAAAGCTGACTAAAGGGGTCCAAATCCACTCTAGAAGGGGTCTAAAATCGTCTAGAGGGGTCCAAATCCAGCCTTGAATGGTTTTAAACAGTCTAGAGGGGTTTAAACAGTCTAGAGGGGTCCAAAGCTGTCTAAAGGGGTCCAAATCCAGCCTTGAATGGGTTTAAACAGTCTAGAGGGGTTTAAACAGTCTAGAGGGGTCCAAAGCTGTCTAAAGGGGTCCAAATCCACTCTAGAAGGGGTCTAAAATCGTCTAGAGGGGTCCGAATCCAGCCTTGAATGGTTTTAAACAGTCTAGAGGGGTCCAAAGCTGTCTAAAGGGGTCCAAATCCAGCCTTGAATGGGTTTAAACAGTCTAGAGGGGTTTAAACAGTCTAGAGGGGTCCAAAGCTGTCTAAAGGGGTCCAAATCCACTCTAGAAGGGGTCTAAAACCGTCTAGAGGGGTCCAAAGCTGTCTAAAGGTGTCCAAATCCACTCTAGAAGGGTCTAAAACCGTCTAGAGGGGTCCAAATCCAGTCTATAAGGGATCCAAACTAGTCTAGAGGGGTCCCAATTCAGTCTAGTATGGGTTTAAAACAGTCTAGAGGGGTCCAAAGCTGTCTAAAGGGGTCCAAATCCACTCTAGAAGGGGTCTTAAACCGTCTAGAGGGGTCCAAATCCAGTCTATAAGGGATCCAAACCAGTCTAGAGGGGTCCCAATCCAGTCTAGTATGGGTTTAAAACAGTCTAGAGGGGTCCAAAGCTGTCTAAAGGGGTCCAAATCCAATCTAGAGGGGTTTAAATCAGTCCATAGTGGGCCAAACCAAGAGCACTAAACTATTCTAGAGGGGTCCAAGACTTGTTTAAACCAGTCTAGACTCGAGAGGGTGCCTAAGCAAGGTCTCCAAACCGTCTAGAGGGGTCCAAATCGTAAATTCAAAGGTATCTGATAAAACCAATGAAAACCCTTCATTTTGGTCAAAATCCGTTTTTCGAGATTTAAAATAGAGACGAAATAATGTGACGGGACGGATTTATTATGGTTTCTAGACATGAAAACGTTTAAACATCGTTCTTTTTCGTCTCGTCGTCGTTCTCGTTCGCGACGTTTTTGACGGACATGAACTTCTCGTTCGCGATTTTGGCGTTTTCGCGTAGGAGTTCGTGCATTTCGACGGGAAAAGCGATGGTGGCGCCGATCAAAGCAGCGAAAGCTCCTTGAACTAGACGTCGGTTGAGACTCCTTTTACGCCCGTAGGCGAATCCAAGGAAGCCAAAAGCGGACACGAAGGCGTACTTGAGGCGATCGTCTTGCGCCCAAAGGGTCCTCGAATAGTCCTCAAGTTTATCTTCAGCAGCATGTTTGTATTTACGCAATTCACCACGGGCATGATTCACTTCTTTAACGACACTATCGTATTCCTGCCTCATACACTGATAAGTGTGAGCGAAAATTCCAGGCTTCTTCTCAACACAAACCGTACACGGGGCGTCAACATACAAAGGAAGTTCGGTCCTCCTTATTTTCTTCCTGTCTTTCGTCTCATCCTTTTTATCAGATTTCCCATCATCATCGACCTTCTTCTTCTTCGTCCACCAAGTCGGCCACGACCAATCCGGAAAAATTTTCATTTCAAAAAATCCCAAAAAACCCAAACTTTTGGTCAATTTTAAATACTAAAAGCTTGTACAAACATTTTTTTTTAAACAAATGTGAATTACATCATTTTTATTATGTAAAGTGTTTTTAATTTTGTAAAATCTGGTAATTAAAGATCCATCCTTGTATGACGAATTGCCTAATTTTTCATGCAATTATGGAAGTACGTCATTTTCTTTACGTTTTTAGACGTGTTTTTTGGGTGAGAAAAACCAATCTGAACTCAATTTTTGGAAATAAAATAATTTTTATTTTGTTTTTGAAGGAGTAGCCACTCTAATTTTAACATAAAAAGGGGTCCAAAGCTATCTAGAGGGGTCTAAATCCAGTCTAGAATGGTTTAAAACAGTCTAGAGGGGTCCAAATCCAGTCTAGAAGGGGTTTGAAGCAGTCTAGAAGGGTCCAAAGCTCTCTAGAGGGGTCCAAATCCAGTCTAGAAGGGGTTTGAAGCAGTCTAGAGGGGTCCAAAGCTCTCTAGAGGGGTCCAAATCCAGTCTAGAAGGGGTTTGAAGCAGTCTAGAGGGGTCCAAAGCTCTCTAGAGGGGTCCAAATCCAGTCTAGAAGGGGTTTGAAGCAGTCTAGAGGGGTCCAAAGCTCTCTAGAGGGGTCCAAATCCAGTCTAGAATGGCTTTAAAGCCGTCTAGAGGGGTCAAAATCCAGTCTAGAATGGCTTTAAAGCAGTCTAGAGGGGTCCAAATCCAATCTAGAATGGGTTTAAAACAGTCTAGAGGGGTCCAAATCCAGTCTAGAAGGGGTTTGAAGCAGTCTAGAGGGGTTCAAAGCTCTCTAGAGGGGTCCAAATCCAGTCTAGAATGGATTTAAAGCAGTCTAGAGGGGTCAAAATCCAGTCTAGAATGGCTTTAAAGCAGTCTGGAGGGGCCCAAATCCAATCTAGAATGGGTTTAAAACAGTCTAGAGGGGTCCAAATCCAGTCTAGAAGGGGTTTGAAGCAGTCTAGAGGGGTCCAAAGCTCTCTAGAGGGGTCCAAATCCAGTCTAGAATGGCTTTAAAGCCGTCTAGAGGGGTCAAAATCCAGTCTAGAATGGCTTTAAAGCAGTCTGGAGGGGCCCAAATCCAATCTAGAATGGGCTTAAAACAGTCTAGAGGGGTCCAAATCCAGTCTAGAAGGGGTTTGAAGCAGTCTAGAGGGGTCCAAAGCTCTCTAGAGGGGTCCAAATCCAGTCTAGAATGGCTTTAAAGCCGTCTAGAGGGGTCAAAATCCAGTCTAGAATGGCTTTAAAGCAGTCTAGAGGGGTCCAAATCCAATCTAGAATGGGTTTAAAACAGTCTAGAGGGGTCCAAATCCAGTCTAGAAGGGGTTTGAAGCAGTCTAGAGGGGTCCAAAGCTCTCTAGAGGGGTCCAAATCCAGTCTAGAATGGATTTAAAGCAGTCTCGAGGGGTCCAAATCCAATCTAGAATGGGTTAAAAACAGTCTAGAGGGGTCCAAAGCTCTCTAGAGGGGTCCAAATCCAGTCTAGAATGGGTTTAAAACAGTCTAGAGGGGTCCAACGCTCTCTAGAGGGGTCCAAATCCAGTCTAGAATGGGTTTAAAACAGTCTAGAGGGGTCCAAAGCTCTCTAGAGGGGTCCAAATCCAGTCTAGAATGGGTTTAAAACAGTCTAGAGGGGTCCAAAGCTCTCTAGAGGGGTCCAAATCCAGTCTAGAATACGTTTAAAGCAGTCTAGAGGGGTCCAAATCCAATCTAGAATGGGTTTAAAACAAACTTTTGGTCAATTTTAGATACTAAAAGCTAGTACTAACATTTTTTTTTAAACAAATGTGAATTACATCATTTTTATCAAAAAAAAATTCAATTTCTCGGTAATCCGGTTTTTCAGAGAAATTCTTCCACCTTGGACTTTTTTCTTTTATCGTAACTCGGTTGTCCTCACAAGGTTGGGTCGTTATAGCATTTTGTCGCGATAGTCTTTGTTATCTTTCAATGACTGTTGACTTTTATAACGAAGCTTATTGAGAAATAACGTTTTTACAATAAAATGAATGGGGGAAATTCTGTGCGGGTGACTAACGATTTCCGCAATATGAGTCAACTGGATTGTTAATTTACACCTACTCGGGAAAAGGTGAATCTTAAGGCGGAACAGATAAAAGAATGGGTGGGTGACCAAGGGTCTTTTTTGTCGAGAAAATTTTTAATTTTTGATTGCACCCAAAACTTGGTTTTAGACCCTTTTTAGAGTTAAAAACACGAATCTGAAGTGAGTTTTGGGTTTTAAAAACATTTTTTTCGACCTCACCCAAGGGGGGACCCTTCTTCATTTTTTTTGACCAAAAAATTTTCGATTTTTTATTCCATCCAAAATTTGGTTTTGGGCCATTTTTAGGGTGAAAAACACGAATCTGAAGTCAATTTTGGGTCATGAAAAAAAAAAATTTCGACGTCACCCAAGGGGGGCCCTTCTTCACTTTTGACCCAAAAATTTTCGATTTTTGATTCCATCCAAAATTTGGTTTTGGGCCATTTTTAGGGTGAAAAACACGAATCTGAAGTCGATTTTGGGTCTTGAAAAAAAATTTTTCGACCTCACCCAAGGGGGGACCCTTCTTCACTTTTTTGACCCAAAAATTTTCGATTTTTGATTCCATCCAAAATTTGGTTTTGGGCCATTTTTAGGGTGAAAAACATGAATCTGAAGTCGAATTTGGGTCTTGAAAAAAATATTTTCGACCTCACCCAAGGGGGGACCCTTCTTCACTTTTTTGACCCGAAAATTTTCGATTTTTGATTCCATCCAAAATTTGGTTTTGGGCCATTTTTAGGGTAAAAAACACGAATCTTAAGTGAGTTTTGGGTTTAAAAAACTTTTTTTTCGACCTCACCCAAGGGGGGACCCTTCTTCACTTTTTTGACCCAAAAATTTTCGATTTTTGATTCCATCCAAAATTTGGTTTTGGGCCATTTTTAGGGTGAAAAACACGAATCTGAAGTCGATTTTGGGTCTTGAAAAAAATTTTTTCGACCTCACCCAAGGGGGGACCCTTCTTCACTTTTTTGACCCAAAAATTTTCGATTTTTGATTCCATCCAAAATTTGGTTTTGGGCCATTTTTAGGGTGAAAAACACGAATCTGAAGTCGATTTTGGGTCTTAAAAAATTGTTTTTCGACCTCACCCAAGGGGGGACCCTTTTTCACTTTTTTGACCCAAAAATTTTCAAATTTTGATTCCATCCAAAATTGGTTTTTTGGCCATTTTTAGGGTGAAAAACACGAATCTGAGGTCAGTTTTGAGTTATAAAAACATTTTTTTCGATCTCACCCAAGGGGGGACCCTTTTTCACTTTTTTGACCCAAAAATTTTCAAATTTTTAATCCATCCAAACTCTGGTTTTAGACCATTTTTAGGGTGAAAAACACGAATCTTAAGTGAGTTTTGGGTTTAAAAAACATTTTTTTCGACCTCACCCAAGGGGGGACCCTTCTTCACTTTTTTGACCCGAAAATTTTTTATTTTTGATTCCATCCAAAATTTGGTTTTGGGCCATTTTTAGGGTAAAAAACACGAATCTGAAGTCGAATTTGGGTCTTGAAAAAAAAAAAATTTCGACGTCACCCAAGGGGGGCCCTTCTTCACTTTTGACCCAAAAATTTTCGATTTTTGATTCCATCCAAAATTTGGTTTTGGGCCATTTTTAGGGTGAAAAACACGAATCTCAAGTCGATTTTGGGTTTATAAAACATTTTTTTCGACCTCACCCAAGGGGGGACCCTTCTTCACTTTTTTGACCCAAAAATTTTTGATTTTTGATTCCATCCAAAATTTGTTTTTAGGCCATTTTTAGGGTGAAAAACACGAATCTGAGGTCAGTTTTGGGTTATAAAAACATTTTTTTCGATCTCACCCAAGGGGGGACCCTTCTTCACTTTTTTGACCCAAAAATTTTCGATTTTTGATTCCATCCAAAATTTGGTTTTGGGCCATTTTTAGGGTGAAAAACACGAATCTGAAGTCGATTTTGGGTCTTAAAAAATTGTTTTTCGACCTCACCCAAGGGGGGCCCTTCTTCACTTTTTTGACCCGAAAATTTTTTATTTTTGATTCCATCCAAAATTTGGTTTTGGGCCATTTTTAGGGTGAAAAACATGAATCTGAAGTCGAATTTGGGTCTTGAAAAAAATATTTTCGACCTCACCCAAGGGGGGACCCTTCTTCACTTTTGGACCCAAAAATTTTCGATTTTTGATTCCATCCAAAATTTGGTTTTGGGCCATTTTTAGGGTGAAAAAACCGAATCTGAAGTCGATTTTGGGTCTTAAAAAATGTTTTTCGACCTCACCAAGGGGGGCCCTTCTCACTTTTTTGACCCAAAATTTTTAGCGATTCCGCAGGAAAGCAGGCACTATTGGGCCGGCCAATCACGGCGGTTTCGGCTAGAGGTTATATTTCGTGATCAGGACGATCTCCTGATCACGAAAATATAGGTCATTCCCAACCCTTGGCGATATATATATTATAATATATATATATATATATATATATATAATATTATATATATATATATTATATATATATATTTATAACTATATTATATATGCTACCGACGCGATAACTCGAGCTAGGATTGTGTGAATTAAACGAGACTTGGTATTTAGAGCTTTTGTTTTCACCAGGTAGAAGCCTATTGAAAATGGCTTGAATCGAGAAAGCGGTTCTGAGTACTTTCGCTTAGGGCATTAAAGGGCCATTTTTACGTGATTTTCTCGGAACACTGAAGGTTGAGATGGGTTAAAAAATCTGTGAACATGGGAAAGTCCCAAGGGGCCGAGGATCATTAGTTAATAGCAGTCAAATTTCAAAACGGTTCTGGACTTGTCTAAGGGCTAATGGACATTTCGTGATTTTCTTGTAAACCTTAAGATTTGAATGGTTGAAAATCGTGAATGGGGAAATGTCTGATGATCCGCAGGAACCGTATTAACGAACGGTCAAAACACGGAAGATTGTTCTGGGAACCCATGCTAAGGGGCCTAAATGCAATTTCGAGATTTCTTCGATAACCGGAAAGTTTGAGATGGTTGGAAATGGTGACCGAAAAACTAATATTATTCTCGAGAAAACATAGTAGATACGTACTCATATCGGTTCTGGGACTCTCCTGAGGGACTAAATGGTAAATTCGTCATATTTGGAAAATAAGAGCAGGAGATGTTCGAAAATCGATTATAGGAGCTGCTCATAAACTGAGAATTCACCAATTGAACAACAGATCAAACCTCATACGAAAAAGAAGCTACTTAGGGCATTGCATGGAATAACTTTAAGAAATTTGAACTTTTGGCGTGGTTTGAAGTTGATATGTACTTGATTTAATATTCCTAAGTATGACTATAATCTTAAGGCAGATTCTAGAGGAATTGAGCTTTGTGGTCGGTGCCGATGGAGGCTCCGGGCTCGGAGGCCCCATTCTATTTTACTAGGCGGAGGGGGGGGATAATTGGGACATTCACAAAATAGCATAGGGATAGGCCTTTTCGCTGAGAAATTCGCGGCCTTCTCGAGGCTGGGCCTCGAGGCCTTTGTTTTCATTTTTATTCCATCCAAAATTGGTTTTGGGCCATTTTTAGGGTGAAAAACACGAATCTGAAGTCGATTTTGGGTCTTAAAAAATTGTTTTTCGACCTCACCCAAGGGGGGCCCTTCTTCACTTTTTTGACCCGAAAATTTTTTATTTTTGATTCCATCCAAAATTTGGTTTTGGGCCATTTTTAGGGTGAAAAACACGAATCTGAAGTCGATTTTGGGTCTTAAAAAATTGTTTTTCGACCTCACCCAAGGGGGGACCCTTCTTCACTTTTTTGACCCAAAAATTTTCGATTTTTGATTCCATCCAAAATTTGGTTTTGGGCCATTTTTAGGGTGAAAAACATAAATCTGAAGTCGAATTTGGGTCTTGAAAAAAAAAATTTTCGACCTCACCCAAGAGGGGGCCCTTCTTCACTTTTTTGACCCAAAAATTTTCGATTTTTGATTCCATCCAAAATTTGGTTTTGGGCCATTTTTAGGGTGAAAAACATGAATCTGAAGTCGATTTTGGGTCTTGAAAAAAAATTTTTCGACCTCACCCAAGGGGGGACCCTTCTTCACTTTTTGGACCCAAAAATTTTCGATTTTTGATTCCATCCAAAATTTGGTTTTGGGCCATTTTTAGGGTGAAAAACACGAATCTGAAGTCGATTTTGGGTCTTGAAAAAAAATTTTTCGACCTCACCCAAGGGGGGACCCTTCTTCACTTTTTTGACCCGAAAATTTTTTATTTTTGATTCCATCCAAAATTTGGTTTTGGGCATTTTTAGGGTGAAAACACGAATCTGAAGTCGATTTGGGTCTAAAAAAATTGTTTTTCGACCTCACCCAAGGGGGGACCCTTCTTCACTTTTTTGACCCAAAAATTTTCGATTTTTGATTCCATCCAAAATTTGGTTTTGGGCCATTTTTAGGGTAAAAAACACGAATCTGAAGTCGATTTTGGCTTAAAAAAAACTTTTTTTTCTTAAGAACCGCCGAGATTTTAACGATAAAGAGTTACCAATTTAGAAGAAGCAATTTCTAGGCCTATAAATTGCAGAGGAAGTTAATAGGCTTGAATCCTTGAAAAACAGAAGGTGGCCATTAAACTGGGAGAGAAAGAGGTGACGGATAGGTGGTGGAAATGACCCAGGGCTCGAAATAAATAAAGGAAAAGTGGAAGCTTTTCCCCCTTAAGATCCTTTCTAATTAAACTTTCAGCTTTTTCAAACAAGACCCAGAAAAATCCGCAATAATAAAAATGGATTTTTCATCATCCTAGACGATAAATTAACGTGATGGATTGCCCGAAATGGGCGGCGGGGAAATTTCAAAGGGGGCGGGGGCCTCCGAGATAATGCTCCTATCGTGGCAGAATCTAAATCAATTTTTCTGAGGCCGTTGCCATCTCTGGTTGAACACGCAAAACTTATATATCTCTCAATTTCCAACTTTTTAAGGGTAAATGAGGCAAATAGACGTATACGTAACTTGTGAAAAGGAACCCAATTATCGGTTAGTTTGTCGAGGATCCCCCCCATAGCCCCCTCCCCATAGTACCAATCACTTGAGTTTTGTCATCAAATGGGAGCGGATCATGCAACGAATTTTCACTACTCGACTTTCACGTTTCAGCGTTATCGCCTCTAGAATCACTTCCGTAAAAAGGTCAAATGAGGCGACCTCGACGCAAGGACGTTTTAGCACAAACGGTTAAAAATAGGGAAAAAATATTGGTGAATTGGGACTTAAAAATAAAATTGGTGTGACCTACCTTTCTAGTTTGTCGATGTTCGGCTGGTGGAGGATGGTCTGCCCGCTGTCCATTTCGACAACGCATTGCGTACCCAATTCCAGCTCTGAAAAAACAAACGTCATGATAGCCAAAAAGGTTGGTAACACTGTAAAGGAGGGTGTGAAAAATTTGGGAAAACGCAGTGTTGCCAACTTGATAGATAAATCATTCGGTCCACTACCTAAGCTAGCTTAATCCCCACGATATTACCTCTCAATCCCCAAACGACCACCTAAGCTTCCCGTCAACTACCTGTTAATTCAACAATTTATTCTCAATCTCTAACGTCACGATCCCCACAACTACCCATAATCCCCTCGATTAACCTAAACCGAAAAAACCGAACCTAAAACCGAAAATTAAGCAAAAAACCTAAATTCTCCCAACTAACTACCCGTTAATCCCCCCCCCCAACCCCAATTACCACTTGATTCCCTGAAAACCTTAAGTCTCTATACTCTATAACCTCTATAACCTGTTAATCCCCCAATTTCTTCTCAATCTCTAACGTCACGATCCCCACAACTACCCATAATCCCCTCGATTAACCTAAACCGAAAAAACCGAACCTAAAACCGAAAATTAAGCGAAAAACCTAAATTCTCCCAACTAACTACCCGTTAATCCCCCCCCCCCCAATTACCACTTGATTCCCTGAAAACCTTAAGTCTCTATACTCTATAACCTCTATAACCTGTTAATGACAATTCTTCTCAATCTCTACGTCACGATCCCCACAACTACCCATAATCCCCTACGATTAACCCTAAACCGAAAAAACAGATACCTACACCGAAAATAAGCGAAAAACCTAAATTCTCCCAACTAAACTACCGTTAATCAAACCCCAACCACTTGATTCCCATGAAAAACCTTAAGTCTCTATACTCTATAACCTCATAACCTGTGACTCCCCCAATTCTCTCTCAATCTCTAACGTCACGATCCCCACAACATACCCATAATCCCCTCGCTTAACCTGCAACACGACAAAAACGCGAACCTAAACACCGAAATGAAGCGAAAAACCTAAATTCTCCACCCACAAACTACCCGTTAATCAATTACCACTTCTGATTCACCCCTGAGAAACCTTAAGTGTACTCTATACGTCTACTAAGACGTCTACTACCTGGTAATCACAATACTCTTCTCATCTCTAACACGTCACGATCCCACAACTACCCATAATCCCTCGATTAACCTAAAACTCTATCTTTACCATTTTCCGGAATATAAGAACCACGAACCATAAACCACGAAAAAGTTAAGCGAAAAACAAACCCAAAAGTATCTTCCCAAAATCATAACTACCGTTAATATCCCCACCCCACCAATTACACACTTGATGTGCCCCTGAAAACCGTTAAGCTCGTCTACGTACTACTATAACGCGTATACCCTGTTAATCCCCCAAAGTGTCTTCATCAAGCTCAAATTCGTCACGATCCCCAAACTCCCTCAATGGCCGACTCGATTAACCCCAACCGACTACGAACCTAAAACCCGAAAATAAGCGGAGACACCTTACTCTCCCAAAGCTAACTACGATAATCACCATAGTACACTCTGTGATCACCTGAAAATACCTGAGTACACTATACTCAATGAGACGTACTAACACGTTAATCCTCATTTTTAGCTTCTCATCTTCTAACGTACGATCCCACAACGACCCATAATCTCCCTCGATGAACCTAACAGACCGGAAACCTAAAACCGAAAATTTACGCGGAAAAACCTAAATCTCCCAACTACTACCCGCTAATCCGTCAATTTACCACTTGATTCCCTGAAAAACCGTTAAGTCTCTACACTCTATAACCCGTTCAACTAACATGGTTAATTCCACATTACTGGTGCACAACACTCTTACATAACTTTCAATGGCCGCGTTAAAAATACTGCCCAAATCTGTACAATAATACACTACCCGGTGGACACTGCGGCACTACTCATAATGTCACCCTCAATTAACCTCTATAATCAACTGATAAACACTAGACAACTGTGACCTGTAAAAACACAATTATCAACTGATGATTACTAAAATGTTAATCACATCATTTTACTTCTTAATCTTTTAACTAACGATCCCCTCAACGACCCATAATCCCCTCGATTACCTCTTAATCCCCTGGAAAACCTAAATTCTCCCAACTACCTACCCGCTAATCCCTCAATTACTATTTCAAACACCCCTTAATCCCCCCAACGGGGTGCTGAAACCCAAAATCTCCTAAAATACCTACCAGTTATCCCCCCCCCCAAATACCCATAAACCCCTCATTAACCTCTTAATCCCCTGAAAACCCCAAATCCTCACAAACTACATACTTGTCAAATGTCAATCCCCCGATTTACTCCTCTTTTAACTAATCCCACGATCCATCACCAACAACCCATAACCCCCTTAATCCCATGGAAAACCTAATATCTCCCAACTACCTACCCGTAAATCCCCCCCCAATTACCACTTAATTCTATTGAAAAAACCTAAAGTCTCTATATTTTCCCCCAACAACCCATAATCCCCTCAATTACTTCTTAATCCCCTGGAAAACCCAAATTATCCTTAACTACCTGCCAGTTAATCCCCCAATTATTATTTCAAACACCCCTTAATCCCCCCAAAAACCCAAAATCTCCTCAAATTCCTCCCGTTACCCCCCCTCCCAACTACCCCTAATCTCCTCAATAACCTCTTAATACCCCAAACTACCTACTCGTCAATCCCCCTACTTCTCTTTTAACTAATCCCACGAACTACTCATAATCCCCTAAATTACTACTTAATCTCCTGAAAACCACAAATCCTCCTGCACTACCTACCCTTTATTTCCTCCACTTTACAATCACTTCACTACCCCTAATCTCCCCCAAAATCCAAAATCTCCTAACCTACCTACCCATTATTAACGAAATTCTTAATCCATCAAAATCCACCAATTTAATCCCCCATTTTACCTCTCAATCTCCTAACTGACCCCACAATCTCCACAGCTACCGGTCAATCCCCCTAATCTTTTGATTAACCCCATGATCTCCCGAACAACCCATAAATTATTAATCCTCTGAAAACCCCAAAATCTCCTAAGCTACCCGTTAATCCCCCCAAAAAAACTGCCTACCCTACAACCTATTGCAGTGTTAAGTTTGGTAACACCGCTGTAAGGTTGGTATCATGTCAAAACATGTAAAACCGTTTTTTGATAAAAAGTGACAGTTGTCCGAACATATTGCTATCTTATCAGCGCCTTTGTCAACATAAAAGTTTGATAAACAAGATTCATCAGTTGGTAACACTGAGACTTGATAAATGGGTGTTTAGAATAGAAAAAAACGTTGAGTTTGAAGGATTTTTGAAAAAACGAACCTCGGCGGTTGAAAGGCCGGACACGAACGGCAACTTTGATTTTATCGCTCGACATCTTTTCGTTTTCGAGGATTCAGGAACGAATGGAGACTTCACCCGGGCGGCGATCCGGAAAAAAAGCCATTCCGGACACAGAAAATAAATGAAGAACAAAAAGAAAAAAGAATTAAAATTACGAAAAAGGTCACTCGGACAACGGGAGCACAACACGTCGCGCCATTTTACTTTTCACGTCTGCTCACTCACGTTCCGCACTCGGCTCCCTACTCCCCCGGAACCTCGGAACTCAGGATCCCCCACTCTATCGATTTCACTGCCTCTTAGATCAATAGCACCAATTGGATACACAGACTCTAGCCTAGTCAATCGTGTGTCGCTTTCACACGTGTGTATTTTCAGACCTACTAACTCTCTCTATCTTTTTTTCATTTGTGCACCCATGCCTCGCATCTCCAGTCTCCTTGTGACCATGGTCTCGACCTTAGTTGAGAGGAGACTTGAGTAGTCGGAAAACGTCCGAGGGAATAATAGCGGTATAACCAAGACATTCCGACTGTGTGTGACCTAATCGAACTAGAGCATGAACTTTATTTCTATTTGATCCTACGAAGGCTAGTCTCGGAAAATCGATTTCTCGGAGTGGGGCGGGGGCAATCCTGTAGTTCTATGCTTATTCTAGATTTTTTTGTGCCTCTCCTGGCTGGACGTTAGTAGGGAAGCCTGAGGTGCACACCGGGAACGTTGTGACTCTTGTGAGCAGACCGTTGAATAAAAGTTAAAATGGCGCGATTTTTTCACGTGTTTTCGTGCCTCCGTTGTCCGAGTGACCTTTTTCATCGTAATTTAATCTGTTTTCTTTTGTTCTTCATTTATTTTCTCGTGTCCCGGAATGGCCTTTCTTTTTTCCGGATCTGCCGCCCGCTATAGTGGGTGAAGCGTGTGAAGTCTCCATTCGTTCCTGAAT
Source organism: Orius laevigatus (assembly GCA_018703685.1). Lineage (NCBI taxonomy): Eukaryota > Metazoa > Arthropoda > Insecta > Hemiptera > Anthocoridae > Orius > Orius laevigatus. Next base: position 293 of record JAGWEN010000629.1, on the reverse strand, counting down.
TACTCCCCGCTCCGACAAACGAAAGATGTCGAGCGATTATAAAATCAAAGTTGCCGTTCGTGATCTGGATCCTTTCAACCCCGCCCTTGTAGACGAGGTTCGTGTTATTTTCATAAAAAATCCTTCAAACTTCTTTTATCCAAACACCCAAAGTCTCAGTGTTTACAACTGTATAAAGAATCTTGTTTGTATTATCGAACTTTTATGTTGTTTGACAAAGGCGCTTAGATAAGATAGGCAATAGTTCGGACGACAACTGTCACTTTTTTATCAAAAAAACGCGTTTTTACATG
>JAGWEN010000628.1:0-67652 GCA_018703685.1 Orius laevigatus | reverse complement strand
TCTGGGAATCTTTAACACTGTTATATGTGTAACTTTAATTATATACAGGGGAACACGCACAATGTTGCTCTCTTTGTTTTCGTTCTTTTCACCTCACACTTAAACTTCAGTGTGTAGGCGTCTATAATAAAGACTTTTCCGCCAATCTGGTCTATCATTAGTGACGACATGAAAATAATCACAGGTTTTTACGTTTTTGTTCATTATCGAGTGTTTTAGGGAGTAAAATAGGTAGGATAGTACGTTTGACTTTTTTAATTTATTGTTTCATAGTGTGCCAAGCGGTATGGGATTTTGACTCGCCAAAATGTTCTTGTTCGAAACACGGTAAGTCAAATGGTTTGTTTTCTCTCTAAAACAAAAATTAAATTTGTATAGTAAAAAGCGCACTCACGCCAGCACTCTCTCTCACATGAGCCTCGCATCATAGGTTATGCCTCGCTGTATTATCACTGCGAGAGAATTACGACGACTTGTCCTCCACGTGTTGTCAAGATGATGGTATTGTATCACAAGCACCACAACAGAGAAAATTCTCTTGGAAAAGCATTTTTTTAATGAGATCCCTCTCTTTTCATCTTTTTATGTTTAATCTCACAAACGATAATGACGTACATTAGCTACTCCAAAAACTCGATATCGTGTAAAAAAACGCTAATTTCTTTGTTATTTTTAGGAGAAGACCGAAAAAGAAAAAGGTCGGAATTCGTCTGCGATGAGTTCGACAAACAAGATATTCCAAAAAAATAAAAAATTTTATATATAAATGATTTGTAAGTAATGAAAAAAAGGGTTTACAATGCGCAAATATGATAAAATTTTGCGTTGAGTGTGGCTTCGACGGAATTTTAAATGCGCAAATGTGATGAAATGCAGCATTCATAGACTTTTGGGGATGCGCGAACGACGTTTTTATAATATTTTGAATGCGCAAAGGTGATGAAATGTGGCTTAGAAGGAATTTAAATGTGATAAAATGCGGCTTTCATGGTCTTTTAGACCGTTGTTTCATAATCATTTTAATGCGCAAGATTCGCGTTTTATAATCAGTTTAATGCGCAAATTTCGCTTTTATAGTCATTTTAATGCGGCAAATGATGATGATATGTGACTTCGTCGTCTTTTGACTGCGCAAACGTGATGAAATGTGGCTAGACAGGAATTAAATGTGATAACAGCGCTTTCATGGTCTTTTAGACAGTGTTTATAATCATTTTAATGAACAAAGTTTCGCTTTTATAATACATTGTTAATGCGCAAATTTCGCTTTTATAATCATTTTAATTCGCAAATGTGATGATATGTGACTTTCGCAGTCTTTTTGAGTGCGCAAACGTGATGAATGAGTCTTTCGAAGGAATTTCTCTGAAGGCGCACATGTGATGAATGCGACTTCGTAGTTGTACTGCTTCTTGGCGGGCAGACATTGAATGCGAAATATAAAAAGCAGTTCAAAAAAACATTATTGTTAACGTTCGATATGAAATCATGAAGGGAAGGTTTTCACGTGTTATTTCGGTATATTTAACGTCCTAACGCGCTTTTTCCCCCTCCCTCCACCATCACTTATAATCTACCCACTCTATCCGGTATTTTATCGACTACACGCACGCACGGAGCTTCGTGAATGAATAATGTATTATCGGGCCACATATTTGTGGCGCCCTCTGATACGCGAATACATTACACAAATCCTAAAAGATCGTAAATTTTCAACAAACTCCCTAGATATTAGTTGCACATTTTTGACCTGACGAGTATCAGAGTGAATTCCTTTAATTTGCTCTACATTGACCTACCAAGACCCACTTTCATCACTTTTTGGGTCAAAAATTTATTTTTTGATTAGGCCCAAAACGTGGTTTTTGACGTTTTTTAGGTGAGAAACACGAACTTAGGGTAATTTTGGGATAGAGAAAATATTTTTTCCTCCATACCAAAGGGGGGACCCTTCATCACTTTTTTGGGACAAAATTTTTATTTTCTGATTTGACTCAAAATGTGGTTTTCGACGTTTTTTAGGGTGAAAAACACGAATCTTAAGTTAATATTGGGATAGAAAAATATTTTTTTCCACCATACGAAAGGGGGGACCCTTCTTCACTTTTTTGGGTCAAAATTTTTATATTTTGATTTGGCCCGAAATGTGGTTTTTGACGTTTTTTAGAGGTGGAGGAACACGAATCTGAGGTTAATTTGTGCGAAATAAAATCTCAGACCTACTCAAGACCCTTCTTCACTTTTGGAGGAATTTTCATTTGTTTGCATTTAGCTCAAAATGTGCTTTTTGGCGTTTTTTCGAGGTGAGAACACAAATCTGAGGTTAATTTGCGAAATTAAAATATTTTTTCGACTTACCAAAGACCTTTATCACTTTTTTGGGGTCAAAATTTTATATTTTGATTTGCCCAAATGTTGGTTTTTTGACGTTTTTAGGTAAGGAACCCGAATCTGATGGTGGTTAATTTTGTGGAAAGAAAAATATTTGTTTCGACCTTACCAAGACCCTTCTTCACTTTTTTGGGTCAAATTTATTTTTTGATTTGGCCCGAAATGTGGTTTTTAACGTTTTTAGGTAAGAAACACGAATTTGACCTGTCTTTTTTGACGATATTGTGGTGGCAATTTCGATCGACGTGTTTGGTAGTAATTTAAGGGAGAAGTTTGGGCCACATAATCGCTTCTTAATGGGCTTGAATAATGGAGGTGAAGTTTTAGGACGAGAAGAATTTGTCAATTGTGTATCGTTAGTTTAACACTTGGGCACTCATTAGGGGTAAATCGATCCTTGTACATGTACTCGAATTTACAATCCTCCTGGGGATAATTGCTTAGGCCGATTATTTCAGCACACGACGAGATTTTTGTTCGTCTCCTTGATAACAAAAGTTGTTTTAGTAGTAGATTCTTCAGAAATCTACCTATTTTTGTGTTTTTAGGTCACAAATTTTATTTTGATTGTCCAAAATGTGGTTTTGACGGTTTAGGTAAGAACACGAATCTGAGGTCAACGATTTTGATGATATAAAAATATAACATACCTAAAGGGGGACCGCTGCTTCACTCTTTTGGTCAAAAATTTTTAATTTTTTGATTTGCCAAAAATGTGGGATTTTGATGTTTCAAAGTGAGAAAACACGAATCTGCGGTAGATAGTTGTGAGATAGCAAAAAATATCGACCGTACCAAGGGGGACCTTCTTCACTTTTTTTGGGTCAAAAATTTCGATTTGGCTCAAAATGTGGTTTTTGACGGTTTTTAGGGTGAAAAACACGAATCTGAGGTCGATTTTGAGATATAAAAATATTTTTTCCGACCATACCAAATAGGAATTCTTCACTTTTTTGGGTCAAAAATTTTTATTTTTTGATTTATCTAAAAATTTGGTTATTGACGTTTTTGATTGTAAGAAACAGGAATCTGAAGTCATTTTTCGGAATTTTAAACTCTTTTTTTCTTTTTTGTTAATTTTAAAGTTGAAATTTTTCTGACCGTTTGAACTCGAAATTGAATTCGAAACATTTTGTCTTCCACTCGACTTTTCGGAGTTTTAAATAAAGGTCGGCGCGAAAACACTTTTAGTTCCGAAGATCCCGTAACAGATGAAGGACTCTAAAATGGGCAGCTTGTTCAGGAATTTCGCGCTACAAGCAAGAAAACCATTAAAAAGGGTAAAAATCTAGGTTCTAACAGGTGCGCCATGTAACCGATTTTCAGCCAGAATTTTGACTCTGGACGTAAAAAGTATCGCAAGTAAACCCACGTTATTTAAGCCAGAAATCCACTGAAAACAATAACTTGGATTTGACCTACAGGGTGCTCCCGAACGACCCTAAGTTCTTTATTTTATATATAAACAATCCTATTTTTTGACTAGCTACAATCCATTTAGAAGGCTCATTTCCGATAAGTTTTACTTAGTACATTTTTTGATTAGGACCAACGTTCTGGAGAAAAGTGCATCGTAAGTAAAACTTCATGAGCGGTCCTTTAGTATCCATTCATTGCAACCTCTCGTGCATTCTGGATGAAAAGCGACGAAATTCATACAGATTAGGATAGAGTATATAGAAGACATTGTTATTCAGGAGTCTTCTCTTCTGTTACATTCAGGTACACTCTGAATAGATGATTATCTCTTTGTTTCGAACTAAACCTCCTCGAGATGTTTGATTCCTAACTGAATCTACCGTCTTTATGTCAAAAGTATAATCACGTTTCCCTTTACTTTTAGTCAAGTTTCGCCTCATGATTCCACTGAGGCAATAAGAAAGAAAATTCGATTTTTTGGGTCAAAAATTTTGATTTGGCTCAAAATGTGGTTTTTGACGTTTTATAGGGTAAGGAATACGAATCTGAGGTCGATTATTGGATATAAAATTATTTTTCAACCTCACCAAAGGGGGGGCCCTTCTTCACTTTTTGGGGTCGAAAAATTTTATTTTCTGATTTGACTCAAAATGTGGTTTTTGACGTTTTTTAGGGTGAGGAACACGAATCTGAGGTCGATTTTTTGATATAAAAATATTTTTTTTCGACCTCACCAAAGGGGGGACCCTTCTTCACTTTTTTGGGTTAAAATTTTGATTTTTTGATTTGGCCCAAAATGTGTTTTTGACGTTTTTCAGGGTGAGGAACACGAATCTGAGGTCGATTTTTTGATATAAATATATTTTTTTTCGACCTCACCAAAGGGGGGACCCTTCTTCACTTTTTGGGGTCGAAAAATTTAAATTTTTTGATTTAGCCCATAATGTGGTTTTTGAGGTTTTTTAGGGTGAGAAACACGAATCTGCGGTTGATTTTGGGAAATAAAAATATTTTTTTCCAGCATACCAAAGGGGGACCTTCGTCAAGTTTTTGCGTCAATATTTTATCTTTTTGTCACTGAGGCCCAAAATGTGGTTTTTGACGGTTCTTAGGTGAGGAACACGAATCTGAAGTTTATTTTGAGATATAAAATATTTTTATTTTTAACCTAACAACAGGGGGAGGGACCCTTCGTCACTTTTGGGTCAAATATTTTTTAATTTGGCCCAAAAATGTGGTTTTTGACGTTTGTTAGGTGAGGACACGAATCTGAGTCGATTTTTGGATATAACAATATTATTTTCGACACTCACTCAAGGGGACCCTTCTTACTTTTTTGGAGTGAAATGTAAAATTTTTAGATTTAGCACAAAATTTGTTTTTGGCGTTGGGTTTTAGGGTGAGAAATACTAATCTGAGGTTAATATGCGAATAAAAATATTATATTCGACCTCACAAGACTCCTCTTCACTTTTTTGGCCGAAAACATTTTATTTTTGATCTGAGCCATAATGTGGTTTTTTGAAGTTTTTTAGGGTGAGTAACACAGATCTGCGTTGGTTTGGGAAATACCGAGAGATCAGTGTGTGGTTTCCAGCATACCAAGAAGACCCTTCTTCACTTTTTTGGGTCAAAATTTTATTTTTTGAATTGGCCCAAATTTGGTTTTTGACGTTTTTTAGGGTGGAAATACTAATCTGGGTTATTTTGCGAAATAAAAATATATTTCCGACTCACCACAGGGGAAACCTTCTTTACTTGTTTTGGAGTGAAACAATTTAATTTTTTGATTTAGCTCAAAATTTTGATATGACGTTTTTTAGGGTGAGAAATACTAATCTGAGTTAATATTGCGAAATAAAATAGTCTCGACCTCACCAAAGAACCTTCTTTACTTTTTGTGAGTGACAAATTAAAATTTTGATTAGCTCAAATTTTGTTTATTGACGTTTGTTTAGGGTGAGAACTACTAACCTGAGGTTAGAATTTTGCGAAAAAATAAAAACATTGTTTTTCGACCTCACCAAGGGGGGACCCTTCTTCACTTTTTTGGGCGAAAAATTTAATTTTTGATTTAGCCCATAATGTGTTTTTGAGGTTTTTAGGGTGAGAACACTAATCTGCGGTTTGATTTTGGAATAAAAATATTTTTTCCAGCATACCAAAGGGGGGACCCCTTCGTCAATTTTTTGGGTCAATATACTAGGCCCAAAATGTGGTTTTGAACAGTTTTTAGGTGAGGAACACGAATCTGGAAGTCTATTTTAAGATATAAAATTGTTTGTACCTAACCACAGGGGGGACCCTTCTTCACTTTTTTGGGTCAAAATTTTTTATTTTTTGATTTGGCCCAAAATGGGTGTTTGACGTTTTTTAGGGTGAGGAACACGAATCTGAGGTCGGATTTTTGGATATAAAAATATTATTTCGACCTCTCCAAAGGGGGGACCCTTCTTACTTTTTTGGAGTGAAATTTAAATTTTTTGATTTAGCTCAAAATTTGGTTTTTGACGTTTTTTAGGGTGAGAAATACTAATCTGAGGTTATTTGCGAAATAAAAATATTTTTTTCGACCTCACCAAGGGGTTACCCTCTCACTTTGGGCCGAAAAAATGATTTAGCCCAAAATGTGGTTTTGAAGTTTTTTAGGTGAGAAACAACGAATCTGCGGTTGGTTTTGGGAAATAAAAATATTTTTTCCAGCATACCAAAGGGGGGACCCTTCTTCAATTTTTTGGGTCAATATTTTTATTTTTTTACTAGGCCCAAAATGTGGTTTTTGACAGTTTTTAGGGTGAGGAACACGAATCTGAAGTTTATTTTAAGATATAAAATTGTACCTAACCACAGGGGGGACCCTTCTTCACTTTTTTGGGTCAAAATTTTTTATTTTTTAATTTGGCCCAAAATGTGGTTTTTGACGTTTTTTAGGGTGAGGAACACGAAACTGAGGTCGATTTTTGGATATAAAAATATTATTTTCGACCTCACCAAGGGGGGACCCTTCTTCACTTTTTTGGGCCGAAAAATTTTATTTTTTGATTTAGCCCATAATGTGGTTTTTGAAGTTTTTTAGGGTGAGAAACACGAATCTGCGGTTGGTTTTGGGAAATAAAAATATTTTTTTCCAGCATACCAAAGGGGGGACCCTTCTTCAATTTTTTGGGTCAATATTTTTATTTTTTTACTAGGCCCAAAATGTGGTTTTTGACAGTTTTTAGGGTGAGGAATACGAATCTGAAGTCTATTTTAAGATATAAAATTGTTTTTTTTTGACCTAACCACAGGGGGGACCCTTCTTCACTTTTTTGGGTCAAAATTTTTTATTTTTTGATTTGGCCCAAAATGTGGTTTTTGACGTTTTTTAGGGCGAGGAACACGAATCTGAGGTCGGTTTTTGGGATATAAAAATATTTTTTTAAACTTCACCAAGGGTGGGACCCTTCAAATTCGAAGCTTCCAAAAGTTTGAGGAAAAAATGCGAGAATATGGAAAAAGGACATCGCCTTAGTAATGGAATTTTTCCAAAGTGCTTTCTTTCCTCTCACCAGTCTTCTCATTTTTCCTTTTTCTACCCTTCCCCGAGTGGTTTTACGATACATTTAACTGTTTGCGATGCGAATGGCGTTTAGAACTCACTCATGTCCCTCTTGGGTATTTTATTTTTATTTCGCTTATCTTTGAAGAAAAAGAAAAATTTTTCGGGGACGTTCTTCTAGCACTTTTTGATAGAAAATGTTTCATGTGAAGGTTTCTATTGTTTTTTGCAGGATTGGAGGTAAAACGAGCGTTTTTTTGAACTTGGGAAGACAAAAGACGTCTTTTCCGAGGGAACGGTGCAATAATTATTCCGGAGGGAGGTGGGGGGGGAGGGTGGTAGAGGGTGGTGGAGGGATGAGACTTTTCATTCTTCCCGGTTGAGTCCCCCTTTCTGATTACTCTTTCCGACAATAGAGCCCTTCCTGCATTGTTGCTAAAACTACAACTTACAGGAGTATCCGGGAGATTCAGCCCCTTTTTTCCCTTCCATGCTTAATTTACAGACATTTTTTTTTTGTTCTTTTTCATAAAAAAAGATGAATTCTCTTTGATGAAATCTACATGCGAGACGATTTCAATGAAAACGTCTGAATAAAAAAGATACTTGAGCTAAAAAGTGAAAATGGCTTCCTTGTTAAGTAAAAACATTAAAAAAAAAAAAAAACAACTTCAGATTCGTGTTCCTCACCCTAAAAACCGTCAAAAACCACATTTTGGGCCAAATCAAAAAATGAAAATTTTTGGCCCAAAAATGCGAAAGGGTCCTCCCTTTGGTCAGGTCGAAAAAAATATTTTCATTTCCCAAAATTAACCCCAGATTCGTGTTTCTCACCCTAAAAAACGTCAAAAACCACATTTTGAGCAAAATCAAAAAATAAAAATTTTTCACCCCAAAAAGTGAAGAAGGGTAAGGTCCAAACAAAATTTTTTTTTCTTTCCCAAAATTAACCTCAGATTCGTGTTCCTCACCCTAAAAAACGTCAAAAACACATTTTGGGCCAAATCAAAAAATAAAAATTTTAACCCAAAAAAGTGAAGAAGGGTCCCCCCCTTTGGTGAGGTCGAAAAAAATGTTTTCATTTCCCAAAATTAACCTCAGATTCGTGTTTCTCACCCTAAAAAACGTCAAAAACCAAATTTTGAGCAAAATCAAAAAATAAAGATTTTTCACCCCAAAAAGTGAAGAAGGGTCGACCCCCCCTTTGGTAAGCTCCAAACAAAATTTTTTTCTTTCCCAAAATTAACCTCAGATTCGTGTTCCTCACCCTAAAAAACGTCGAAAACCACATTTTGGGCCAAATCAAAAAATGAAAATTTTTGACCCAAAAAAGCGAAAGGGTCCCCCCTTTGGTGAGGTCGAAAAAAATGTTTTCATTTCCCAAAATTAACCTCAGATTCGTGTTTCTCACCCTAAAAAACGTCAAAAACCAAATTTTGAGCAAAATCAAAAATTAAAGATTTTTCACCCCAAAAAGTGAAGAAGGGTCCCCCTTTTGGTAAGCTCCAAACAAAATTTTTTTCTTTCCCAAAATTAACCTCAGATTCGTGTTCCTCACCCTAAAAAACGTCGAAAAACACATTTTGGGCCAAATCAAAAAATGAAAATTTTTGACCCAAAAAAGCGAAAGGGTCCCCCCTTTGGTGAGGTCGAAAAAAATATTTTCATTTCCCAAAATTAACCTCAGATTCGTGTTTCTTACCCTAAAAAACGTCAAAAACCAAATTTTGAGCAAAATCAAAAAATAAAGATTTTTCACCCAAAAAAGTGAAGAAGGGTCCCCCCTTTGGTAAGCTCCAAACAAAATTTTTTTCTTTCCCAAAATTAACCTCAGATTCGTGTTCCTCACCCTAAATAACGTCGAAAACCACATTTTGGGCCAAATCAAAAAATGAAAATTTTTGACCCAAAAAAGCGAAAGGGTCCCCCTTTGGTGAGGACGAAATAAAAATTTTTATTTCCCAAAATTAACCTCAGATTTGTGTTCCTTACCCTAAAAAACGTCAAAAACCACATTTTGGGCCAAATCAAAAAATTAAAATTTTTGACCCAAAAAAGCGGAAGGGTCCCCCTTTGGTGAGGACGAAATAAAAATTTTTTATTTCCCAAAATTAACCTCAGATTCGTGTTCCTTACGCTAAAAAACGTCAAAAACCACATTTTGGGCCAAATCAAAAAATCAAAATTTTGACCCCGAAGAGGTTCGCTTCCTTCCAAAATCGGAGAAAAACGAAGTTTTTGATTAGTTATTCTTAGAAGACTAATTATTATTGAAAAAAAAAAATTGCAAGTTTACTAAACGGGGAGCGTGTGCGATGAAAAGTTTTCTCGAGTGGTTCGTTACATGTGAAATTTAATCGAGATTGGAAAGGGGCTTTCGTGCCACAATCCGGACACACGAGAAGGCGACGACGTCGGAGAGGAAGCCCTCGCCCGCCCGCCAATTTCAGACTTCCAAGACCAGAAAAGCGAAAACTTCAACCGATAAACATAAACTGACACGAGGGCGTTTTACGGCTCTCCGAGGAATCACAAAAGCATTAAATCACGATGTTGCCAATTTTCTCGTTTTTATTTGCAAAGTAGGTGAATTTCAACAAGTTTTTGGTTTAAAAAAAAAAGGTTTGGTCTGGTCTGGTAGTAACCAAGGTCTGGCAAGCAGTAAACATGTTTGCGCAATAAAGAAATGTGGCGTAAAATTCAGAAGTTTTAAAAAGCTTCATTCAACTCACTTGCGCAATAAAGAAGCTAATTTTGTCATTCAGGAGGCTCCAATAGCAACATTTAACTAGTTTGCGCAATAAAGATCAAAATTTTGTCATTCATAAGGCTCAAATAGTAACATTCAACTAACTTGCGCAATAAAGAACCTAATTTTGTCATTCGAAGAACAAAAGTTATAAGTTAGGAATGATCGACATTTATCTCATTTGCTCAATTAAGAACGAAAATTCGACATTCAGAATTCTCTAAAAGCCATATTCTTCTCATTTGCGCAATAAAGAACAAAACTTTGACATTCAGGAGGCTCGAACAGCCACATTCGAAAACTTTTGCGCATCAAATAACACGAAATTCATCTCGATTGCGCAATACAGAAACAAAATTTTGTCATTCAGAAGGCTCCAATAGAGTCTAACAGACAAAATCAACTCATTATGCGCATAAAAAAAATAATTTTGTCATTGAGAAGGTTAAAATAGCCACATTTAACCAATTTGCGCAATAAAGATCAAACTTTAGTCAATGAGAAGGTTAAAATAGCCACATTTAACTAATTTGCGCAATAAAGAACATAATTTTGCCATTCAGAAGGTTAAAATAGCCACATTTAACTAATTTTCGCAATAACGATCAAACTTTTGTCATTGAGAAGGTTACAATAGCCACATTTAACTAATTTTCGCAATAAAGAACCTAATTTTGTCATTCAGAAGGTTATAATAGCCAAATTTGCGCAATAAAGAACAAAAGTTATCTTAGGAATGATCGACATTTATCTCATTTGCTCAATTAAGAACGAAAATTCGACATTCAGAATTCTCTAAAAGCCATATTCTTCTCATTTGCGCAATAAAGAACAAAACTTGGACATTCAGGAGGCTCGAACAGCCACATTCGAAAACTTTTGCGCATCAAATAACACGAAATTCATCTCGATTGCGCAATACAGAAACAAAATTTTGTCATTCAGAAGGCTCCAATAGAGTCTAACAGACAAAATCAACTCATTATGCGCATTAAGAAAATAATTTTGTCATTGAGAAGGTTAAAATAGCCACATTTAACCAATTTGCGCAATAAATATCAAACTTTTGTCAATGAGAAGGTTAAAATAGCCACATTTAACTAATTTGCGCAATAAAGATCAAACTTTTGTCATTGAGAAGGTTACAATAGCCACATTTAACTAATTTGCGCAATAAAGAACCTAATTTTGTCATTCAGAAGGTTAAAATAGCCTCATTTAACTAATTTGCGCAATAAAGATCAAACTTTTGTCATTGAGAAGGTTACAATAGCCACATTTAACTAATTTGCGCAATAAAGAACCTAATTTTGTCATTGAGAAAGTTATAATAGCCACATTTAACTAATTTGCGCAATAAAGAACCCAATTTTGTCATTCAGAAGGTTATAATAGCCACATTTAACTAATTTGCGCAATAAAGAACAAAAGTTATCTTAGGAAGGATCGAAATTCATCTTATTTGCGCTGAATGCGGTGTGGCCATTAAATACCTGGAACTTTATCCAAACCAGGGGGCTCTACAGACCTCTCCACGAACAATAAATAACCCCTCCCCACGTCTTACAATCCAACCTTCCCATCACCACCTCGATCCCCACCTTTTCCTAACCACCCCCACTCTCTCCCATCAAATAATCCTATTATTTCAATGTAATTTTCAACTTGAGTGTTCTTTAGAAAGAAAAAAAAGGTTCGGTCAGTTTCATTTAGCGTCCGAAAAGGAGTTTTGAAAGAACCCGAGATGGGTTCGCTACTAATGGAAAGCTTTTGGGCCGTAAGAAATACTCGCAAAAACGGTTCCGGAAGAAGAAAGCGTTGAGGAAGATTGTCAGGGGTGGTTGGGGGTGGGTCAAGGAGGGGGGAGGGGGGTTGTAATAGGGTAAGCCACGGGTAATGACCAAGGAGAATAGGCGAGAACGTCCATTTGTTACCGACACGTGAATGGGGAGGTGGGGAGGAAGGTCGGGGAGGGGTGGGGGAGGGAAAAAAGGGCGTTGATGAGAAGGGTCCAGGGAAGATTGTGTCCGAAAGGTGCATCAATCAGTTCGCCCTCCATTTATAACGCGCTTCCCGTTTTCTTTTTCAATGAATACCTCTTAAAATTGATTATTTACGGACAATATGTCAAAGTGCCCTCGCCGACCTATATTCACGAATATTTTGTTTGTTTTCGGCCAGATTTCTACGTTATTTACGGACGAATGGGGGCCTTTACGCTCGGAAAGATCCATTTACATAAATGGAAAAACCGTTTCTAAATATATCGGATATAACATTTTAGGTAGATTTCTTTCAGAAAATCTACCTATTGCAATGGGGGCAGTAGTCTCAGATTCAAAAATTTTTGTGATAGGTTTTCATTTCAGACCCCCTGGACCCCCAAACCACCCTCAACTCAAAAGTTTATATATATATATATGTATGTATATATGTATATATGTATATATTCGCACGATAACTTGAGTAATTTTTACTTGACCAACATGAAATTCGGTATTTAGGGCTTTTAAACTAATAGAATTTATGAGTTCGTTAACGGCTGAAATCGGACCAGCGGTTTTGGTACTTTACTTAGGGCCTAACCTGCGAATCTCGCAAACCGTTCATCCAATCGCTTTCAAACTTAAAAGTGATGTTATGGGGATGGCTAAGAATGATTTAAGGTTGGTTTGGATCAGCTGGGTGCAATAGATTTGAACCTAGGTAAAAAAGAATTTTTTTGAATTTTTACCGGGAAACAGATGATTTTTTTCTTCGAATTTTAGAAACTTCAAGATCTAACCATCTGAAAGAAATCTACCTTTTTAGTCCTGCTGCCGCGGGACTCTTTTTTTATTTTTAATTTATTCATTTTACCAATATAAAAAAAAATTTATTCAAAATGAGCAAAAAACGATTTTGTTTCTTTGTTGGCTTCTTAATCCTTCTGGGTGACAAAATTAGGTTCTGTATTGCGCAGCTTTTACAGCCACAAATCGATCGAAATATTGCTTTTATAGCCCCAAATCCATCAAATTATGGGTTTTAAATCCACAAATTGATCAAAATACGGCTTTTATAGCCCCAAATCGATCAAAATATGGCTTTTATAGCTACAAATGAGTAGAAATATAACTTTTAGAGCTTCAAATGGATCAAAATATGGCTTTTGAAGCCCCAAATTGGTAAAAATATGGCTTTTAAAGCTCCGAATCGATCAAAATATGGCTTTTACAGCCACGAATCGATCAAAATATGGCTTTTATAGCCACAAATTGATCAAAATATGGCTTTTATAGCCACAAATTGATTAAAATATGGCTTTTATAGCCACAAGTCGATCAAAATATGGCTTTTATAGCCACAAGTTGATCAAAATATCGCTTTTATAGCCACAAATTGATCAAAATATGGCTTTTATCGCCACAAATCGATCAAAATATGGCTTTTATAGCCACTAATTGATCAAAATATGGCTTTTATAGCCACAAATTGATTAAAATATGGCTTTTATAGCCACAAGTCGATCAAAATATGGCTTTTATAGCCACAAGTTGATCAAAATATCGCTTTTATAGCCACAAATTGATCAAAATATGGCTTTTATCGCCACAAATCGATCAAAATATGGCTTTTATAGCCACAAATCGATCAAAATATGGCTTTTATAGCCACAAATTGATCAAAATATGGCTTTTATAGCCACAAATTGATCAACATATGACTTTATAGCCACAAGTCGATCAAAATATGGCTTTTATAGCCACAAATTGATCAAAATATGGCTTTTATAGCCACAAATTGATCAAAATATCGCTTTATAGCCACAAATTGATCAAAATATGGCTTTTATAGCCACCAATTGATCAAAATATGGCTTTTATAGCCACACATTGATCAACATATGACTTTATAGCCACCAATTGATCAAAATATGGCTTTTATAGCCACAAAGTGATCAAAATATGGCTTTTATAGCCACAAATTGATCAAAATATGGCTATTACAGCCACAAATCGATCAAAATATGGCTTTCATGGACGCAAATGAGTGGGAATATGATTTTCGTGGCAACAAATGAGCAAATGAGTCAGAATACAGTCTCAAATGATTCAAAAGGCTGGTTTTTTGTTATAAAATTTTAGGTAATAATTTTAGGTAATTGAAAATCCGTGCCATTTGGGACAGTTAGTGTAGTCACCAGTCAACTTGTTAGTCCAATGAAGGACGAACGAAAAACGGATTTTAGAAAAAAACGTTATTAGGGTAAAAAAGAAGAAAAAAAGGAGGTGGGGGAGCAATAAAAGGAGAAGAGAAGAAGGAGTTGTAAGGGTCCTTTCGAGGCCTCCGAGAAAAGAGATTGAAGAAAGTAGTTGGGGGAGGGTGGTGGAGGGGTGTGGTGGGAGGGAAGAGGGTTTATTTACATGTGCGGGTGAGTCTCTCGGATATAGACATTTGTCGCCCGGGCAAGTCACATTCTGGACGCCCATCCCTTATCAGCTTCCCTTCACACAATATTGCGTCCTCCCCTCCCCCACCTCCCAACCACCCCCCACCCCATTCAAATGCCTTCCCCTTTTATTGTAGCGTCTCTCGGAAATCCGAAAATCCACAAAAACATCCGACAATCGCCATTCTCACTTGTTTCCATACAAAATTGAAAAAAAAAAAAAAAAAAAAAATACTTTTTTTAAATTTAAAGATCGTAAGACGTTTATTGGGTGATTTTTTGACTGATGTGCCCCCCTGAGTAACAAAAAATTTTATTGAGGGGCCCTCCTCAGCGTTGTACGCCCTCAATATTTATTGAACACTCGAGCACTTTACTGTCCTCTCCACTTGAAACTTTTATCATCACCTACTTCCTCAAGGGGTTCACGCTTAAACTCACCGCCACCTGATCCCCCAATAGGAAAAAATAAAAAGGTTCTAAGAGCCAAACATTTTATCTCGTTAACCTAAGAAGAAAACTACGATGAAAAATTATTGAAGGGCTCCTCTTGGTCAAAACAGTCCGGAAGGTCTATAAATGACACTTTGACAATTTGCGCAATAAAGAACAAAATATTTGACAGTAGGAAGACTTATAAAAGTCTCATTTTACTCATTTGCGCAATAAAGAACAAAAGATTTTTAATTAGGAATACTTAAGAAGTCTCATTTGCGCAATAAAGAACAAAAGATTTTTTATTCTGAATACTTAAAAAGTCTCATTTAAATCATTTGCGCAATAAAGACATTTGTGACAGTCATGAGTCACATTCATCTAAAAACCACATTCATGATTAAACTCATTTGCGCAGTAAAGAATAAAGGATTTGTCATTCGGAATACAGGAAAAGTCTCATTTTACTCATTTGCGCAATAAAGAACGAAAGATTTCATTCGGAATACTTAAAAATTCTCATTTAACTCAATCGCGCAATATAGACGAAATTTTGGACAAATCCATTGAAATATGACTTTTAAAGACACAAATTGATCAAAATATGGCTTTTATAGCCACAAATCGAATCAAAATATGGATTTGATAGCCCCAAATAGATCAAAATATGATTCCACTCATTTGTAGCTATAAAATCAATATTTTGATCGATTTGGGGCTATAAAAGTCATATTTCCGCTCATTTGTAGCTATAAAACCATATTTTGAACGATTTGTGGCTATAACAGATATATTTTGATTGATTTGTGGCTGTAAAAGCCATATTTTGATCGATTTGGGGCTAAAAAGCCATATTTTGATTCGATTTGTGGCTTTAATTGCCATATTTTATTAATCGATTTGTTGCTTTAAAAGCCATATTTTGATCAATTTGTGTCTTTAAAAGCCATATTTTGATAGATTTGGGGCTATAAAGTCATATATTTTCCACTTATTTGTAGCTATAAAAGCCATATTTTGATCGATTTGTGGCTATAAAAGCCATATTTTGATCAATTCGTGGCTATAAAAGCCATATTTTGATAGATTTTCTCCTATAAAAGTGATATTTGTTTCGATTAATGGCTATATAAGCCATATTTTGATCAATTCGTGGCTATAAAAGCCATATTTTGATAGATTTTCTCCTATAAAAGTGATATTTGTTTCGATTAATGGCTATAAAAGCCATATTTTGATCAATTCGTGGCTATAAAAGCCATATTTTGATCAATTCGTGGCTATAAAAGCCATATTTTGATAGATTTTCTCCTATAAAAGTGATGTTTGTTTCGATTAATGGCTATAAAAGCCATATTTTGATCAATTCGTGGCTATAAAAGCCATATTTTGATAGATTTTCTTCTATAAAAGTGATATTTGTTTCGATTAATGGCTATAAAAGCCATATTTTGATCAATTCGTGGCTATAAAAGCCATATTTTGATAGATTTTCTCCTATAAAAGTGATATTTTTATCGATTAATGGCTATAAAAGCCCTATTAAGATCGATTTTGGGCTATAAAAGTCACATTTTGATCGATTTGCGGCTGTAAAAGCTTTGGGGTACTAATGCCATATTTTGACCAACTTAGGGCTATAGAAGCCATATTTTGTTCCATTTGGGGCTATAAAACCATTTTTTGATAAGGAAATAAATAAAATACCCTCAACATTTACAGATGAATTTATTATCTTTTTTCTATTACATTGTTTTATTACAGCAAAATTATTTTGATTATACAAAATGAACAAAATAACCATCGATTTATTTGAATTTCCTCTCATATTATTTTACACATCGTTTACAAAAGCAAATTTTTCTCAATACAAAAAACACATTTTAAACTTTAGCGAGTTTTTTTCTTCTTTTTTTTCTTTTAATTTTATTATACAACCAGCTATTTACACGCTTAAGTTCACAGTTTCGACTGCGAAATTAAATTTAAGTCTTTATTTGAAAGAATTTTGGAGGTTAAAGTGGCCGGATGAACGATTTCACTTTTGTGGGGCTTCCCAGGGGAGTGAGGCATTGGGAATCAAAATTTTGACGTCACAAAAGACAATCAGGAACTCGTTGAGCCGGGCACTGTAGCCACCAGTTATAAAAAGGAAGTTAAAGGGTCCGAAAGAACGATTTCGCATTTGTGGGCTCCCCAGGGGAGTGAGGCAATGGGACTCAAACTTTTGACGTCTCAAAACACCTCCAAAGCTAATCAGGAACTCGTTTAGCCGGGCACTGTAGCCACCATTTAAAAAATGAGCAGACGAAAAAAAACGTCGAAAATGAAAAACCTTTTTTGGTCAGACAATTTTTTTTTTGAAATTTCTATTTACAATTTAAAAATTCTTTAAATTCTATTTTTTTAAATTTTTCTACTTAAAAATGCATTTTTTATTTGAAAAACTAACTGTACACCAAGTAAACATTTATATGAAAAATTTCTTAGAATATTGGCAACGCATTAACATATAAATTGATAGACTATTAAAATAAAATAAAAAAAGATCCCCAGAACGCCCTGATCACGTATATATAGGTCTCTAAGGTCGAGCCAACCTCAATAGCATATTTCATTTAGGAAATGAGCTAAAAAAAGATCCCAGAACGCCCTGATCACGAATATATAGGTCTGAAAGGTCCGACCGTAAGAGCCTCTTCCCGATGGAAATCCGATAAAACATGAAATCCCTATATTTACGTGATCCTCGGAGCGTCCTGATCAGGAATGAAAAATTATTAACATCGAGTTTTTGTTAAAAAATGGATTATCACCGATCCTAGACAAAAATATATATATTTATATGGGAGGGATTTTTTTGGGGTGGTTGGTGGGGAGGTGGGGGGTGGGGGTGGTTTAGTGGGATCAGGTGACGTAGAGGTAGTGGATGAGGAGTTGACTTGTGACGAGGACGGGGACAGAGAAGAAGTAAGTGATGGGCGAAAGGGAGGCGAGGGCGCTGGCCGCAGCTTCCAGGCATGTCCGGAACTCGTAGTACTCTAAGCGGGTAACTGCGCAGAAATGCGTCTGGGCGCAACTTGCGTCGCAACCGCCGTTCTGTGGGCTGCTGTAGAGCCGCACTGCGTTCGCCTCGTAGTATCTGAAAGCAAAGTTTTACGTTAAAGATAGACAAACTTGGAAACATTTGGGGCTCTAGAGACTTCTACACAATCCATGAAAGCATCCAGAATTCAACATTCATCATTATTTTTTTAAACTCTTTTAGTGTAGAATTCACCCTCAATAGTGTCACCAAACTCCCTAAAAACGTCTCGTCATCTTACATTCCACCGCTCATTGAGTACAGTAATCATAATTACAGTAATTGTCAAAAGCAAATTGTAATCATAATTAAGTTTATCGCCAGGAGAAAATTTTAATCATAATTATGGTAATCGTCAGGAGTAAATTGTAATCACAATTACAGTAATGTCAAAAGCAAATTGTAATCATAATTAAGTTTATCGCCAGGAGTAAATTGTAATCATAATTATGGTAATCGTCAGGAGTAAATTGTAATCATGATTACGGTAACCGCCGGGAGTAAATTGTAATAATGATTACTGTAACCGCCAGGAGTAAATTGTAATCATGATTACGGTAACCGCCAGGAGTAAATTGTAATCATGATTACGGTAACCGCCAGGAGTAAATTGTAATCATGATTACGGTAACCGCCAGGAGTAAATTGTAATCATAATCACGGTTATCGCCAGGAGTAAATTGTAATCATAATCACGGTTATCGCCAGGAGTAAATTGTAATCATAATTAGGGCAATCGTCAGGAGTAAATTGTAATCATAATCAGGGCAATCTTCTTGAGTAAATTGTAATCATGATTACGGTAACCACCAGGAGTAAATTGTAATCATAATCACGGTTATCGCCAGGAGTAAATTGTAATCATAATCACGGTTATCGCCAGGAGTAAATTGTAATCATAATTAGGGCAATCGTCAGGAGTAAATTGTAATCATAATCAGGGCAATCTTCTTGAGTAAATTGTAATCATGATTACGGTAACAGCCAGGAGTAAATTGTAATCATGATTACGGTAACAGCCAGGGATGTAAATTGTAACCATAATCTGGACAATCGTCAGGAGTAAATTGTAATCATAATCAGGGCAATCGTCAGGAGTAAATTGTAATTATAATCAGGGCAATCGTCAGGAGTAAATTGTAATCATGATTACGGTAATCGCCAGGAGTAAATTGTAATCATAATCAGGACAATCGTTTTGAGTAAATTGTAATCATAATCACGGTAACCGCCAGGAGTAAATTGTTATCATAATCACGGTAACCGCCAGGAGTAAATAGTAATCATGATTACGGTAACCGCCAGGAGTAAGTTGTAATCATGATTACGGTAATCGACAGGAGTAAATTGTAATCACAATTACAGTAATGTCAAAAGCAAATTGTAATCATAATTAAGTTTATCGCCAGGAGTAAATTGTAATCATAATTATGGTAATCGTCAGGAGTAAATTGTAATCATGATTACGGTAACCGCCGGGAGTAAATTGTAATCATGATTACTGTAACCGCCAGGAGTAAATTGTAATCATGATTACGGTAACCGCCAGGAGTAAATTGTAATCATGATTACGGTAACCGCCAGGAGTAAATTGTAATCATGATTACGGTAACCGCCAGGAGTAAATTGTAATCATAATCACGGTTATCGCCAGGAGTAAATTGTAATCATAATCACGGTTATCGCCAGGAGTAAATTGTAATCATAATTAGGGCAATCGTCAGGAGTAAATTGTAATCATGATCAGGCAATCTTTCTTGAGTAAATTGTAATCATGATTACGGTAACCACCAGGAGTAATTGTAATCATAATCACGGTTATCGCCAGGAGTAAATTGTAATCATAATCACGGTTATCGCCAGGAGTAAATTGTAATCATAATTAGGGCAATCGTCAGGAGTAAATTGTAATCATAATCAGGGCAATCTTCTTGAGTAAATTGTAATCATGATTACGGTAACAGCCAGGAGTAAATTGTAATCATGATTACGGTAACAGCCAGGAGTAAATTGTAACCATAATCTGGACAATCGTCAGGAGTAAATTGTAATCATAATCAGGGCAATCGTCAGGAGTAAATTGTAATCATAATCAGGGCAATCGTCAGGAGTAAATTGTAATCATAATTACGGTAATCGCCAGGAGTAAATTGTAACATAATCAGGACATCGTTTGAGTAAATTGTATCATAATCACGGTAACCCGCCAGGAGTAAATATGTATCATAATCACGGTAACCGCCAGGAGTAAGTTGTAATCATGATTACGGTAATCGACAGGAGTAAATTGTAATCATGATTACGGAAATCGACAGGATTAAATTGTAACCATAATCTGGACAATCGTCAGGAGTAAATTGTAATCATAATCAGGGCAATCGTCAGGAGTAAATTGTAATTATAATCAGGGCAATCGTCTTGAGTAAATTGTAATCATAGTTACAATTACGGCACTAATTATCAGGAGTAATTGCAATAAAAGTAATAATAATACCTTTATTACCTACAATAATTAAGGTAATATTATGAAGTAATTGTAATCATAATTTTATTATAATCACAATGTCAAAACTCAAAAGCAATTATTGTAATCATGATTACAATTACATTCTAAAAACAAATGTAATCATGATTACAATCACTCTCATTAGAAATTGTAATCATAATTACAATTACATTAATTGTCAAAATGAATTATAATTATAATTACAATTACAATAATAACCTTCACTTATCGGTTTATTTTTTCATTTTAGCGGATTTCCGGAGGAAAGCAGGCTATTGGGGCCGGCCTCACGGCGGCTTTCGGCTTAGAGGCTTTTATATTCGTGATCAGGACGATCTCCTGATCACGAAAATATAGGTCATTCCCAACCTTAGCGATATATATATAATATATACCTATTTATATATATATATATATATCCTATTTTAATTGAAGCTATATTATTATTATTATTATTATATTATTATTATTATTATTATTTTGTGACTTCAGGGCAATAGTGATCGCAGTCCTTTAGTCAGAAACGCTTTGTACCCATGATGTCAACCCCCCTCCCCCACCTTTCCCCCTCACCCCCCCCATACACAAACGTCAGTTTTGTATTATTAAAAGAAGTGCGAACGACCTAACCGGAACTCGGTCCTTTCCGAACTGACACTTTGCATGTTGAATATTTAAAAAGGTCAACGTGAAAAGAATTCAAATCCCCCCCACCATCTAAAGACATCCCCCCCCCAGGCATTCTCAAGCCAACCCACTTTCACCTCCTCCCTCACTCTCTTATCACCTCCTCGACCCTCCCCCACCTCCTCCTAACCTCCCCCCGTCATTCTCCAGCCACCCCAAACCTCCACCACCTCCCACCACCATCCCTTTTTTGAGTTTTCGAACGTCAAATCCGCAAATATTCGTTCCTGAGCTAAAAAAGCCGCAATTGAGTTACTTTCTTAACTTAATTTTTTAAATATTCCGTGTGGAAAAGTGATGACTGGCCCCTATGAAATATTAAAATTAATTTTTAGCCTCGTGCGTGTTAAAAAGATGCTCGCGAGTGAATAAAAGGTTGCGAGGTGGTTGGGGGAGGGGTGGGGGAGAGTGGTGGGGGGTTTATGACCTACACGTGCGGTTTATTCACACAAGGGATTTAATTTAAAAATTTACACGCGGGGGGCCCCGCATTGAATATGAGCGTCCGAAAGTTAAAGATGGAATTTTTCAGCCGCTAAAAATTTTTTTCAAGCCCCTACGGGATTCCTCGACGTCAAAATCGTATTTTATGTACAAATTTCAATCTCTTAAACGGCTAAAATGGCATTTAAGGAGGGAAAAAAGGAGGAAGAAATTTTTCCTGTGATACAGTTGGCCATTTCTCTCTGTTAGTGGAGTGGGAGGACATAAAAGATAGGAGGAGGCTATAAAGAAGACAAAGAGCCAAGTCCACGCATAGGGACAGTTCTTTTATACAACTGTTCTACTATGACGTATAATAATGCCCAACAACATATCAAACTAAAACGTTCTTTACACGAAAATGAAAAGAAAAGTGTTTTTTTTTTTTTTTTTAAGGAAAATCTGAGTCAAATTATCGTGTTTCTCGATACAATCTTTTTTCGATTTTTCCAAAAAAATTTAGATTTTTTTTTTTTTCGATTTTCAAAAAAATTGATTTTTTCAATTTTTCAAAAAAATTCGATTTTTCAAAAAATTTAATTTTGTTTGATTTTTCAAAAAAAAAAAAAATTAATTTTTTCGATTTTTCAAGAAAAATTTGATTTTTTCGATTTAAAAAAAAAATTCTTTTTCATATTTCACACACATTTTTCACATCATTTTTTGAAAAAATGATTTTTTCGATTTTTCAAAAAAACCTCGATTTTTCAAAGAAACATCAATTTTTTCGATTTTTCAAAAAAATTCGATTTTTCAAAAAAATTCGATTTTTTTTATTTAAAAAAAAAAATTGATTTTTTCGATTTTCAAAAAAAAAAATTAATTTTTTCGATTTTCAAAAAAAATAATTATTTTTTCGATTTTTCAAAAAAATTTGATTTTTTCGATTTACAAAAAAAAAATATTATTTTTCATATTTCACACACATTTTTCACATCATTTTTTGAAAAATGATTATTTCGATTTTTCAAAAAAACCCTCGATTTTTTCGATTTTTCAAAAAAAATTCAATTTTTCAAAAAATTAGATTTTTTCGATTTTTCAATGATTTTTTCGATTTTCAAAAAATTCGATTTTCAAAAAATAGATTTTTTTGATTTAAAAAAAAACCTTGATTTTTTAATTTAAAACAAAAACCTTGAATTTTCGATTTTTCAAAAAAACTTGAATTTTCGATTTTCAAAAAACCTTGATTTTTCGATTTTCAAAAAAAAACCTTGATTTTTTCAATTTTTCACCTTGATTTTTTCGATTTTTTCAAAAAAAAATGTATTTTTTTTCTTTTTCTTTTCTTTTCCTCCAAAGTGAAATTTTCAATTATAAGTGCCCAGATGATCAAAGAGATGGTCGGGTGGAAACATGAGCCCCGGGGTCATATCTCCAGAGCTCATTCGGCTATGAAATCAGGTTGACTTATTGCCTACGTTATCTACCTACTAAATTCCCTAACTATTCCCACTCCCCACCAAAACACTAAACAATTGATTGTGAAAAAGTCAAAAATCCCCCAAATGTTAGGGGTTGGTCCCCTGATTAACCAGTCCACAACCGAAACCCCGTGGGCTGGCATCATTAGATGCCAAAGCCCACGGGGTTTCGGTTGTGGACTTTTTTTTTGGTTAATCAGGGGACCAACCCCTACACATTTGGGGGAGTTTTTGACTTTTCACAAATCAAATTGTTTAGTGTTTTGGTGGGGAGTGGGAATAGTTAGGGAATTTAGTAGGTAGATAACGTAGGTAATAAGTCAACCTGATTTCATAGCCGAATGAGCTCTGGAGATATGACCCCCAGCTCATGTTTCCACCCGACCATCTCTTTTGATCATCTGGGCACTTATAATTGAAAATTTCACTTTGGAGGAAAAGAAAAGAAAAAGAAAAAAAAATAATTTTTTTTTTGAAAAATCGAAAAAATCAAGGTTTTTTTTTTTTTGAAAAATTGAAAAAATCAAGGTTTTTTGAAAAATCGAAAATTCGAGGTTTTTTGAAAAATCGAAAATTCAAGGTTTTTTTGAAAAATCGAAAAAATCAAGGTTTTTTTTTTTTTAAATCTAAAAAATCAAGGTTTTTTTTTTAAATCAAAAAAATCTAATTTTTTGAAAAATCGAATTTTTTTGAAAATCGAAAAAATCCATGAAAAATAAAAAAAAATCTAATTTTTTGAAAAATCGAATTTTTTTTTTTTGAAAAATCGAAAAAATCGAGGTTTTTTTTTTTAAAAATCGAAAAAATCGAGGTTTTTTTGAAAAATCGAAATAATCATTTTTCAAAAAATTTTGTGAAAAATGTGTGTGAAATATGAAAAATAATATTTTTTTTTTAAATCGAAAAAATCAAATTTTTTTTTTTAAATCGAAAAAATCAAATTTTTTTTTTAAATCGAAAAAATCAAATTTTTTTTTTAAATCGAAAAAAATCAAATTTTTTTGAAAAATCGAAAAAATTAATTTTTTTTTTAAATCGAAAAAATCAATTTTTTTTTTTTGAAAAATAAAAAAAATCTAATTTTTTGAAAAATCGAATTTTTTTGAAAAATCGATTGTTTTGAAAAATCGAAAAAATTGAGGTTTCTTTGAAAAATCGAGGTTTTTTTGAAAAATCGAAAAAATCATTTTTTCAAAAAATGATGTGAAAAATGTGTGTGAAATATGAAAAAGAATATTTTTTTTTAAATCGAAAAAATCAAATTTTGTTTGAAAAATCGAAAAAATTAATTTTTTTTTTTGAAAAATAAAAAAAAAAAATTAAATTTTTTGAAAAATCAAATTTTTTTGAAAAATTGAAAAAATCAAATTTTTTTTGAAAATCGAAAAAAAAAATCTAAATTTTTTTGGAAAAATCGAAAAAAGATTGTATCGAGAAACACGATAATTTGACTCAGATTTTCCTTAAAAAAAAAAAAAAAAAAACTTTTTCTTTTTCATTTTCGTGTAAAGAACGTTTTAGTTTGATATGTTGTTGGGCATTATTATACGTCATAGTAGAACAGTTGTATAAAAGAACTGTCCCTATGCGTGGACTTGGCTCTTTGTCTTCTTTATAGCCTCCTCCTATCTTTTATGTCCTCCCACTCCACTAACAGAGAGAAATGGCCAACTGTATCACAGGAAAAATTTCTTCCTCCTTTTTTCCCTCCTTAAATGCCATTTTAGCCGTTTAAGAGATTGAAATTTGTACATAAAATACGATTTTGACGTCAAGGAATCCCAGAGGGGCTTGAAAAAATTTTTTAGCGGCTGAAAAATTCCATCTTTAACTTTCGGACGCTCATATTCAATGCGGGGCCCCCGCGTGTAAATTTTTAAATTAAATCCCTTGTGTGAATAAACCGCACGTGTAGGTCATAAACCCCCCACCACTCTCCCCCACCCCTCCCCCAAACCACCTCGCAACCTTTTATTCACTCGCGAGCATCTTTTAACACGCACGAGGCTAAAAATTAATTTTAATATTTCATAGGGGCCAGTCATCACTTTTCCACACGGAATATTTAAAAAATTAAGTTAAGAAAGTAACTCAATGCGGCTTTTTTAGCTCAGGAACGAATATTTGCGGAATTTGACGTTTCAAAAAATCAAAAAGGGGTGGTGGTGGGAGGTGGTGGAGGTTTGGGTGGCTGGAGAATGTACGGGGTGGGTAGGAGGAGGTCGGGGAGGGTCGAGGAGGTGATAAGAGAGTGAGGGAGGAGGTGAAAGGGGTTGCTTGAGAATGCCTGATGTCTTTAGATGGTGATTTGAATTCTTTTTTCTTTCACGTTGACCTTTTTAAATATTCAACATGCAAAGTGTCAGTCGGAAAGGACCGAGTTCCGGTTAGGTCGTTCGCACTTCTTTTAATAATACAAAACGTGGACCAGTTTGTGGTATGGTGGGGGCGTGGGGGAGAGGTGGGAAGAGGTGGGGGAAGTGGGGGTTGACATCATGAGGTTACAAAGCGTTTTCTGACTAAAGGACATGCGATCACTATTTGCCCTCGATAGTCACAAAATAAATAATAAAATAATAATAATAATAATAATAATAATAATAATAATAGCTTCAATTAAAATAGGAAAAAAAAAAATATATATATATATATAAATAGGTATATATATATATATATATATCGCTAAGGTTGGGAATGACCTATATTTTCGTGATCAGGAGATCGTCCTGATCACGAATATAAAAGCCTCTAAGCCGAAAGCCGCCGTGAGGCCGGCCCCAATAGCCTGCTTTCCTCCGGAAATCCGCTAAAATGAAAAAATAAACCGATAAGTGAAGGTTATTATTGTAATTGTAATAATAATTATAATTCATTTTGACAATTAATGTAATTGTAATTAAGATTACAATTTCTAATGAGAGTGATTGTAATCATGATTACATTTGTTTTTAGAATGTAATTGTAATCATGATTACAATAACTGCTTTGATTGTGTCTAAGTTTTGACATTGTGATTATACATTAATTATGATTACAAATTACTTCATAATATTACCGTAATTGTAATTATGATTGCAATTACTCCTGATAATTAGTGCCGTAATTGTAACTATGATTACAATTTACTCAAGACGATTGCCCTGATTATAATTACAATTTACTCCTGACGATTGCCCTGATTATGATTACAATTTACTCCTGACGATTGTCCAGATTATGGTTACAATTTAATCCTGTCGATTTCCGTAATCATGATTACAATTTACTCCTGTCGATTACCGTAATCATGATTACAACTTACTCCTGGCGGTTACCGTGATTATGATAACAATTTACTCCTGGCGGTTACCGTGATTATGATTACAATTTACTCAAAACGATTGTCCTGATTATGATTACAATTTACTCCTGGCGATTACCGTAATCATGATTACAATTTACTCCTGACGATTGCCCTGATTATAATTACAATTTACTCCTGACGATTGCCCTGATTATGATTACAATTTACTCCTGACGATTGTCCAGATTATGGTTACAATTTACTCCTGGCTGTTACCGTAATCATGATTACAATTTACTCCTGGCTGTTACCGTAATCATGATTACAATTTACTCAAGAAGATTGCCCTGATTATGATTACAATTACTCCTGACGATTGCCCTAATTATGATTACAATTTACTCCTGGCTATAACCGTGATTATGATTACAATTTACTCCTGGCGATTACCGTGATTATGATTACAATTTACTCCTGGTGATTACCGTAATTATGATTACAATTTACTCCTGACGATTGCCCTGATTATGATTACAATTTACTCCTGACGATTGCCCTGATTATGATTACAATTTACTCCTGGCGATAACCGTGATTATGATTACAATTTACTCCTGGCGATAACCGTGATTACGATTTCAGTTTACTCCTGTCAATTACCGCAATTATGATTACAATTCACTCCTGGCGATTACCGTAATTATGATTACAATTTACTCCTGGCGATTACCGTAATTATGATTACAATTTACTCCTGGCAGGTTACAGTAATCATGATTACAATTACTCCCGGCGGTTACCGTAATCATGATTACAATTACTCCTGACGATTACCATAATTATGATTACAATTTACTCCTGGCGATAAACTTAATTATGATTACAATTTGCTTTTGACATTACTGTAATTGTGATTACAATTTACTCCTGTCGATTACCGTAATCATGATTACAACTTACTCTGGCGGTTTACCGTAATCATGATTACTATTTACTCCTGGCGGTTACCGTGATTATGATAACAATTTACTCCTGGCGGTACCGTGATTATGATTACAATTTACTCAAAACGATGTCCTGATTATGATTACAATTACTCCTGGCGATTACCGTAATCATGATTACAATTTACTCCTGACGATTGCCCGATTATAATTACAATTTACTCCTGACGATTGCCCTGATTATGATTACAATTACTCCTGACGATTGTCCAGATTATGGTTACAATTTACTCCTGGCTGTTACCGTAATCATGATTACAATTTACTCCTGGCTGTTACCGTAATCATGATTACAATTTACTCCTGGCTGTTACCGTAATCATGATTACAATTTACTCAAGAAGATGCCCTGATTATGGTACAATTTACTCCTGACGATTGCCCTAATTATGATTACAATTTACTCCTGGCGATAACCGTGATTATGATTACATTTACTCCTGGCGATAACCGTGATATGATTACAATTACTCCTGGTGGTTACGTAATCATGATTACAATTTACTCAAGAAGATTGCCCTGATATGATTACAATTTACTCCTGACGATTGCCCTAATTATGATTACAATTACTCCTGGCGATACCGTGATTATGATTACAATTTACTCCTGGCGATAACCGTGATTATGATTACATTTACTCCTGGCGGTTACCGTAATCATGATTACAATTTACTCCTGGCGGTTACCGTAATCATGATTACAATTTACTCCTGGCGGTTACCGTAATCATGATTACAATTTACTCCTGGCGGTACAGTAATCATTATTACAATTTACTCCCGGCGGTTACCGTAATCATGATTACAATTTACTCCTGACGATTACCATAATTATGATTACAATTTACTCCTGGCGATAAACTTAATTATGATTACAATTTGCTTTTGACATTACTGTAATTGTGATTACAGTTTACTCCTGTCAATTACCGTAATTATGATTACAATTTGCTCCTGTCGATTACCGTAGTTGTGATTACAGTTTGCTTTTGACAATTACTGTAATTATGATTACTGTACTTAATGAGCGGTGGAATGTAAGATGACGTGACGTTTTTAGGAGTTTGGTGACACTATTGAGGGTGAATTCTACACTAAAGAGTTTAAAAAAAATAATGATGAATGTTGAATTCTGGATGCTTTCATGGATTGTGTAGAGTCTCTAGAGCCCAAATGTTTCCAAGTTTGTCTATCTTTAACGTAAAACTTTGCTTTCAGATACTACGAGGCGAACGCAGTGCGGCTCTACAGCAGCCCAGAGAACGGCGGTTGCGACGCAAGTTGCGCCCAGACGCATTTCTGCGCAGTTACCCGCTTAGAGTACTACGAGTTCCGGACATGCCTGGAAGCGGCAGCCAGCGCCCTCGCCTCCCTTTCGCCCATCACTTACTTCTTCTCTGTCCCCGTCCTCGTCACAAGTCAACTCCTCATCCACTACCTCTACGTCACCTGATCCCACTAAACCACCCCCACCCCCCACCTCCCCACCAAACCACCCCAAAAAAATCCCTCCATATAAATATATATATTTTTG
Source organism: Orius laevigatus (assembly GCA_018703685.1). Classification (NCBI taxonomy): domain Eukaryota; kingdom Metazoa; phylum Arthropoda; class Insecta; order Hemiptera; family Anthocoridae; genus Orius; species Orius laevigatus. The sequence continues at coordinate 38,677 of JAGWEN010000628.1, read as the reverse complement.
TCTAGGATCGGTGATAATCCATTTTTTAACAAAAACTCGATGTTAATAATTTTTCATTCCTGATCAGGACGCTCCGAGGATCACGTAAATATAGGGATTTCATGTTTTATCGGATTTCCATCGGGAAGAGGCTCTTGCGGTCGGACCTTTAGGCCTATATATTCGTGATCAGGGCGTTCTGGGATCTTTTTTTAGCTCATTTCCTAAATGAAATATGCTATTGAGGTCGGCTCGACCTTAGAGACCTATATATACGTGATCAGGGCGTTCTGGGGATCTTTTTTTATTTTATTTTAATAGTCTATCAATTTATATGTTAATGCGTTGCCAATATTCTAAGAAATTTTTCATATAAATGTTTACTTGGTGTACAGTTAGTTTTTCAAATAAAAAATGCATTTTTAAGTAGAAAAATTTAAAAAAAATAGAATTTAAAGAATTTTTAAATTGTAAATAGAAATTTCAAAAAAAAATTGTCTGACCAAAAAAGGTTTTTCATTTTCGACGTTTTTTTTCGTCTGCTCATTTTTAAATGGTGGCTACAGTGCCCGGCTAAACGAGTTCCTGATTAGCTTGGAGGTGTTTTGAGACGTCAAAAGTTTGAGTCCCATTGCCTCACTCCCCTGGGGAGCCCACAAATGCGAAATCGTTCTTTCGGACCCTTTAACTTCCTTTTTATAACTGGTGGCTACAGTGCCGGCTCAACGAGTTCCTGATTGTCTTTTGTGACGTCAAAATTTTGATTCCCAATGCCTCACTCCCTGGGAAGCCCCACAAAAGTGAAATCGTTCATCCGGCCACTTTAACCTCCAAAATTCTTTCAAATAAAGACTTAAATTTAATTTCGCAGTCGAAACTGTGAACTTAAGCGTGTAATAGCTGGTTGTATAATAAAATTAAAAGAAGAAGAAAAAAAACTCGCTAAAGTTTAAAATGTGTTTTTTGTATTGAGAAAAATTTGCTTTTGTAAACGATGTGTAAAATAATATGAGAGGAAATTCAAATAAATCGATGGTTATTTTGTTCATTTTGTATAATCAAAATAATTTTGCTGTAATAAAACAATGTAATAGAAAAAAGATAATAAATTCATCTGTAAAATGTGAGGGTATTTTATTTATTTCCTTATCAAAAAATGGTTTTATAGCCCCAAATGGAACAAAATATGGCTTCTATAGCCCTAAGTGGTCAAAATATGGCATTAGTACCCCAAAGCTTTTACAGCCGCAAATCGATCAAAATGTGACTTTTATAGCCCAAAATCGATCTTAATAGGGCTTTTATAGCCATTAATCGATAAAAATATCACTTTTATAGGAGAAAATCTATCAAAATATGGCTTTTTATAGCCACGAATTGATCAAAATATGGCTTTTATAGCCATTAATCGAAACAAATATCACTTTTATAGAAGAAAATCTATCAAAATATGGCTTTTATAGCCACGAATTGATCAAAATATGGCTTTTATAGCCATTAATCGAAACAAACATCACTTTTATAGGAGAAAATCTATCAAAATATGGCTTTTTATAGCCACGAATTGATCAAAATATGGCTTTTATAGCCACGAATTGATCAAAATATGGCTTTTATAGCCATTAATCGAAACAAATATCACTTTTATAGGAGAAAATCTATCAAAATATGGCTTTTATAGCCACGAATTGATCAAAAATATGGCTTTATAGCCATTAATCGAAACAAATATCACTTTTATAGGAGAAAATCTATCAAAATATGGCTTTTATAGCCACGAATTGATCAAAATATGGCTTTTATAGCCACAAATCGATCAAAATATGGCTTTTATAGCTACAAATAAGTGGAAAATATATGACTTTATAGCCCCAAATCTATCAAAATATGGCTTTTAAAGACACAAATTGATCAAAATATGGCTTTTAAAGCAACAAATCGATTAAAATATGGCAATTAAAGCCACAAATCGAATCAAAATATGGCTTTTTAGCCCCAAATCGATCAAAATATGGCTTTTACAGCCACAAATCAATCAAAATATGGCTGTTATAGCCACAAATCGTTCAAAATATGGTTTTATAGCTACAAATGAGCGGAAATATGACTTTTATAGCCCCAAATCGATCAAAATATTGATTTTATAGCTACAAATGAGTGGAATCATATTTTGATCGATTTGGGGCTATAAAATCCATATTTTGATTCGATTTGTGGCTATAAAAGCCATATTTTGATCAATTTGTGTCTTTAAAAGTCATATTTCAATGGATTTGTCCAAAATTTCGTCTATATTGCGCGATTGAGTTAAATGAGAATTTTTAAGTATTCCGAATGAAATCTTTCGTTCTTTATTGCGCAAATGAGTAAAATGAGACTTTTCCTGTATTCCGAATGACAAATCCTTTATTCTTTACTGCGCAAATGAGTTTAATCATGAATGTGACTCATGAGTCATGACTGTCACAAATGTCTTTGTTGCGCAAATGAGACTTTTTAAGTGTTCCGAATTAAAAATCTTTTGTTCTTTATTGCGCAAATGAGACTTTTTAAGTGTTCCGAATTAAAAATCTTTTGTTCTTTATTGCGCAAATGAGTAAAATGAGACTTTTTTAAGTCTTATTACTGTCAAAAATTTTGTTCTTTATTGCGCAAATTGTCAGTGTCATTTATAGACCTTCCGGACTGTTTTGACCAAAAGGAGCCCTTCAATAATTTTCATCGTAGTTTTCTTCTTAGGTTGACGAGATAAAATGTTTGGCTCTTAGAACCTTTTTATTTTTTCCTATTGGGGGATCAGGTGGCGGTGAGTTTAAGCGTGAACCCCTTGAGGAAGTAGGTGATGATAAAAGTTTCAAGTGGAGAGGACAGTAAAGTGCTCGAGTGTTAAATAAATATTGAGGGCGTACAACGCTGAGGAGGGGCCCCTCAATAAAATTTTTTGTTACTCAGGGGGGCACATCAGTCAAAAAATCACCCAATAAACGTCTTACGATCTTTAAATTTAAAAAAGTTTTCAATTTTGTATGGAAACAAGTGAGAATGGCGATTGTCGGATGTTTTTGTGGATTTTCGGATTTCCGAGAGACGCTACAATAAAAGGGGAAGGCATTTGAATGGGGTGGGGGGGTGGATGGGAGGTGGGGGAGGGGAGGACGCAATATTGTGTGAAGGGAAGCTGATAAGGGATGGGCGTCCAGAATGTGACTTGCCCGGGCGACAAATGTCTATATCCGAGAGACTCACCCGCACATGTAAATAAACCCTCTTCCCCCTCCCCACCCCTCCACCACCCTCCCGCAACTACTTTCTTCAATCTCTTTTCTCGGAGGCCTCGAAAGGACCCTTACAACTCCTTCTTCTCTTCTCCTTTTATTGCTCCCCCACCTCCTTTTTTTCTTCTTTTTTTACCCTAATAACGTTTTTTTCTAAAATCCGTTTTTCGTTCAACTAACAAGTTGACTGGTGACTACGCCAACTGTCCCAAATGGAACGAATTTTCACTTACCGACTCATGGATTCGAAAGAAAATTTTATAACAATAAACCAGCCTTTTGAATCATTTGAGACAGCATTCTGACTCATATGTTGCCACAAAAATCATATTCCCACTCATTTGCGTCCATGAAAGCCATATTTTGATCGATTTTTGGCTATAAAAGCCATATTTTGATTCAATTTGTGGCTATAAAAGCCATATTTTGATCACTTTGTGGCTATAAAAGCCATATTTTGATCAATTTGTGGCTATAAAAGCCATATTTTGATCAATTTGTGGCTATAAAAGCCATATTTTGATCAACTTGTGGCTATAAAAGCCATATTTTGATCAATTTGTGGCTATAAAAGCCATATTTTGATAAATTGGTGGCTATAAAAGTCATATTTTGATCAATTTGTGGCTCTTAAAGCAATATTTTGATCAATTTGTGGCTCTAAAAGCCATATTTTGATCAATTTGTGGCTATAAAAGCAATATTTTAATAAATTGGTGGCTATGAAAGTCATATTTTAATAAATTGGTGGCTATGAAAGTCATATTTTGATCAATTTTTGGCTATAAAAGCCATATGTTGATCAATTTGTGGCTCTAAAAGCCATATTTTGATCAATTTGTTTCTATAAAAGCCCTATTAAGATCGAGTTTGTTCTATAAAAGCCATATTTTGATCAATTTGTGGCTATAAAAGCCATATTTTGATCAATTTGTGGCTCTAAAAGCCATATTTTGATCAATTTGTTTCTCTAAAAGCCATATGTTGATCAATTTGTGGCTCTCAAAGCCATATTTTGATCAATTTGTGGCTATAAAAGCGCTATTAAGATCGAGTTTGTTCTATAAAAGCCATATTTTGATCAATTTGTGGCTATAAAAGCCATATTTTGATCAATTTGTGGCTATAAAAGCCATATTTTGATCAATTTGTGGCTATAAAAGCCATATGTTGATCAATTTGTGGCTATAAAAGCCATATTTTGATCAATTTGTTTCTATAAAAGCCATATTTTGATAGATTTTTTCCTATAAAAGTCCCATTTTGATCGATTAGTCGCTATAAAAGCCCTATTAAGATCGATTTTGGGCTATAAATGTCATATTTTGATCGATTCGTGGCTGTAAAAGCCATATTTTGATCGATTCGGAGCTTTAAAAGCCATATTTTTACCAATTTGGGGCTTCAAAAGCCATATTTTGATCCATTTGGGGCTATAAAAGTCATATTTCCACTCATTTGTAGCTATAAAAGCCATATTTTGATCGATTTGGGGCTATAAAAGCCGTATTTTGATCAATTTGTGGATTTAAAACCCATAATTTGATGGATTTGGGGCTATAAAAGCAATATTTCGATCGATTTGTGGCTGTAAAAGCTGCGCAATACAGAACCTAATTTTGTCACCCAGAAGGATTAAGAAGCCAACAAAGAAACAAAATCGTTTTCTGCTCATTTTGAATAAAATTTTTTTATATTGGTAAAATGAATATATTAACAATAAAAAATGTTATATCCGATATATTTAGAAACGGTTTTTCCATTTATGTAAATGGATCTTTCCGAGCGTAAAGGCCCCCATTCGTCCGTAAATAACGTAGAAATCTGGCCGAAAACAAACAAAATATTCGTGAATATAGGTCGGCGAGGGCACTTTGACATATTGTCCGTAAATAATCAATTTTAAGAGGTATTCATTGAAAAAGAAAACGGGAAGCGCGTTATAAATGGAGGGCGAACTGATTGATGCACCTTTCGGACACAATCTTCCCTGGACCCTTCTCATCAACGCCCTTTTTTCCCTCCCCCACCCCTCCCCGACCTTCCTCCCCACCTCCCCATTCACGTGTCGGTAACAAATGGACGTTCTCGCCTATTCTCCTTGGTCATTACCCGTGGCTTACCCTATTACAACCCCCCTCCCCCCTCCTTGACCCACCCCCAACCACCCCTGACAATCTTCCTCAACGCTTTCTTCTTCCGGAACCGTTTTTGCGAGTATTTCTTACGGCCCAAAAGCTTTCCATTAGTAGCGAACCCATCTCGGGTTCTTTCAAAACTCCTTTTCGGACGCTAAATGAAACTGACCGAACCTTTTTTTTCTTTCTAAAGAACACTCAAGTTGAAAATTACATTGAAATAATAGGATTATTTGGTGGGAGAGAGTGGGGGTGGTTAGGAAAAGGTGGGGATCGAGGTGGTGATGGGAAGGTTGGATTGTAAGACGTGGGGAGGGGTTATTTATTGTTAGTGGAGAGGTCTGTAGAGCCCCCTGGTTTGGATAAAGTTCCAGGTATTTAATGGCCAAACGGCATTCAGCGCAAATAAGATGAATTTCGATCCTTCCTAAGATAACTTTTGTTCTTTATTGCGCAAATTAGTTAAATGTGGCTATTATAACCTTCTGAATGACAAAATTAGGTTCTTTATTGCGCAAATTAGTTAAATGTGGCTATTATGACCTTCTGAATGACAAAATTAGGTTCTTTATTGCGCAAATTAATTAAATGTGGCTATTATAACCTTCTGAATGACAAAATTAGGTTCTTCATTGCGCAAATTAGTTAAATGTGGCTATTGTAACCTTCTCAATGACACAAGTTTGATCTTTATTGCGCAAATTAGTTAAATGTTTCTATTTTAACCTTCTTAATGACAAAATTATTTTCTTAATGCGCATAATGAGTTGATTTTGTCTGTTAGACTCTATTGGAGCCTTCTGATGACAAAATTTTGTTTCTTTATTGCGCAATCGAGATGAATTTCGTGTTCTTTGATGCGCAAAAGTTTTTTAAATGTGGCTTTTCGAGCCTCCTGAATGTCAAAGTTTTGTTCTTTATTGCGCAAATGAGAAGAATGTGGCTTTTAGAGAATTCTGAATGTCGAATTTTCGTTCTTTATTGAGTAAATGAGATGAATTTCGATCATTCCTAAGATAACTTTTGTTCTTTATTGCGCAAATTTTTATATTATTACCTTCTGAATGACAAAATTAGGTTCTTTATTGCGAAAATTACTTAAATGTGGCTATTGTAACCTTCTCAATGACAAAAGTTTGATCTTTATTGCGAAAATTAGTTATTAAATGTGGCTATTTTAACCTTCTGAATGGCAAAATTATGTTCTTTATTGCGCAAATTAGTTAAATGTGGCTATTTTAACCTTCTCATTGACAAAAGTTTGATCTTTATTGCGCAAATTGGTTAAATGTGGCTATTTTAACCTTCTCAATGACAAAATTATTTTCTTAATGCGCATAATGAGTTGATTTTGTCTGTTAGACTCTATTAAAGCCTTCTGATGACAAAATTTTGTTTCTTTATTGCGCAATCGAGATGAATTTCGTGTTATTTGATGCGCAAAAGTATTCGAATGTGGCTGTTCGAGCCTCCTGAATGTCAAAGTTTTGTTCTTTATTGCGCAAATGAGAAGAATGTGGCTTTTAGAGAATTCTGGATGTCGAATTTTCGTTCTTTATTGAGTAAATGAAATGAATGTCGATCATTCCTAACTTATAACTTTTGTTCTTCGAATAACAAAATTAGGTTCTTTATTGCCCAAGTTAGTTGAATGTTACTATTTGAGCCTTATGAATGACAAAATTTTGATCTTTATTGCGCAAACTAGTTAAATGTTGCTATTGGAGCCTCCTGAATGACAAAATTATGTTCTTTATTTCGCAAAATGATTTGATTTTTGGCTATCAGAGCCATCCGAATCACAAAATTAGCTTCTTTATTGCGCAAATTAGTTGAATGTGGCTATTTGAGCCTTCTGAATGACAAAATTAACTTCTTTATTGCGCAAGTGAGTTGAATGAAGCTTTTTAAAACTTCTTGTGATTCCTCGGAGAGCCGTAAAACGCCCTCGTGTCAGTTTATCGGTTGAAGTTTTCGCTTTCCTGGTCTTGGAAGTCTGAAATTGGCGGGCGGGCGAGGGCTTCCTCTCCGACGTCGTCGCCTTCTCGTGTGTCCGGATTGTGGCACGAAAGCCCCTTTCCAATCTCGATTAAATTTCACATGTAACGAACCACTCGAGAAAACTTTTCATCGCACACGCTCCCCGTTTAGTAAACTTGCAATTTTTTTTTCAATAATTAGTCTTTTAAGAAAAACTAATCAAAAACTTCGTTTTTCTCCGATTTTGGAAGGAAGCGAACCTCTTCGGGGTCAAAATTTTTATTTTTTGATTTGGCCCTAAATGTGGTTTTTGAGGATTTTTAGGATGAGGAACACGAATCTGAGGTCGATTTTGAGATAAAAAAATATTTTTTTCCACCATACCAAAGGGGGGACCCTTCTTCACTTTTTTGGGTCAAAAATTTTCATTTTTTGATTTGGCCCAAAATGTGGTTTGTGACGTTTTTTAGGTTGAGGAACACGAATCTGAGGTCGATTTTTGGATATAAAAATATTTTTTTCGACCTCACCAAAGGGGAAACTTCTTTACTTTTTTGGAGTGAAAATTTAAATTTTTTGATTTAGCTCAAAATTTGGTTTTTGACGTTTTTTAGGGTGAGAAATACTAATCTGAGGTTAATTTTGCGAAATAAAAATATTTTTTTCGACCTCACCAAGGGGGGACCCTTCTTCACTTTTTTGGGCCGAAAAATTTTATTTTTTGATTTAGCCCATGATGTGGTTTTTAAGGTTTTTTTAGGGTGAGAAACACGAATCTGCGGTTGATTTTGGGAAATAAAAATATTTTTTTCCATCATACCAAAGGGGGGACCCTTCGTCAATTTTTTGGGTCAATATTTTTATTTTTTTACTAGGCCCAAAATGTGGTTTTTGACAGTTTTTAGGGTGAGGAACACGAATCTGAAGTCTATTTTAAGATATAAATTTTTTTTTTACCTTACCACAGGGGGGACCCTTCTTCACTTTTTTGGGTCAAAAATTTTCATTTTTTGATTTGGCCCAAAATGTGGTTTTTGAGGTTTGTTAGGGTGAGAAACACGAATCTGAGGTCGATTTTGGGAAATAAAAATATTTTTTTTCGACCTCACCGAAGGGGGGACCCTTTCGCTTTTTTGGGTCAAAAATTTTCATTTTTTGATTTGTCCCAAAATGTGATTTTTGACGGTTTTTAGGGTGAGGAACACGAATCTGAAGTTGTTTTTTTTTTTTAATTTTTTTACTTAACAAGGAAGCCATTTTCACTTTTTTGCTCAAGTATCTTTTTTATTCTGACGTTTTCATTGAAATCGTCTCGCATGTAGATTTCATCAAAGAGAATTCATCTTTTTTTATGAAAAGGAACAAAAAAAAAATGTCTGTAAATTAAGCATGGAAGGGAAAAAAGGGGCTGAATCTCCCGGATACTCCTGTAAGTTGTAGTTTTAGCAACAATGCAGGAAGGGCTCTATTGTCGGAAAGAGTAATCAGAAAGGGGGACTCAACCGGGAAGAATGAAAAGTCTCATCCCTCCCCCACCCTCTACCACCCTCCCCCCACCTCCCTCCGGAATAATTATTGCACCGTTCCCTCGGAAAAGACGTCTTTTGTCTTCCCAAGTTCAAAAAAACGCTCGTTTTACCTCCAATCCTGCAAAAAACAATAGAAACCTTCACATGAAACATTTTCTATCAAAAAGTGCTAGAAGAACGTCCCCGAAAAATTTTTCTTTTTCTTCAAAGATAAGCGAAAATAAAAATAAAATACCCAAGAGGGACTTGAGTGAGTTCTAAACGCCATTCGCATCGCAAACAGTTAAATGTATCGTAAAACCACTCCGGGGAAGGGTAGAAAAGGAAAAAATGAGAAGACTGGTGAGAGGGAAAGAAAGCACTTTGGAAAAATCCATTACTAAGGCGATGTCCTTTTTCCATATTCTCGCATTTTTTCCTCAAACTTTTGGAAGCTTCGAATTGAAGGGTCCCACCCTTTGGTGAAGTTTAAAAAAATATTTTTATATCCAAAAACCGACCTCAGATTCGTGTTCCTCGCCCTAAAAAACGTCAAAAACCACATTTTGGGCCAAATCAAAAAATAAAAAATTTTGACCCAAAAAAGTGAAGAAGGGTCCCCCCTGTGGTTAGGTCAAAAAAAAACAATTTTATATCTTAAAATAGACTTCAGATTCGTGTTCCTCACCCTAAAAACTGTCAAAAACTAAAATTTTGGGCCTAGTAAAAAAATAAAAATATTGACCCAAAAAATTGACGAAGGGTCCCCCCTTTGGTATGCTGGAAAAAAATATTTTTATTTCCCAAAATCAACCGCAGATTCGTATTTCTCACCCTGAAAAACGTCAAAAACCACATTTTGGGCCAAATCAAAAAATAAAAAATTTTGACCCAAAAAAGTGAAGAAGGGTCCCCCTTGTGGTAAGGTCAAAAAAAAATTTATATCTTAAAATAGACTTCAGATTCGTGTTCCTCACCCTAAAAACTGTCAAAAACCACATTTTGGGCCTAGTAAAAAAAATAAAAATATTGACCCAAAAAATTGACGAAGGGTCCCCCCTTTGGTATGCTGGAAAAAAAGATTTTTATTTCCCAAAATCAACCTCAGATTCGTGTTCCTCACCCTAAAAACTGTCAAAAACCACATTTTGGGCCTAGTAAAAAAATAAAAATATTGACCCAAAAAATTGACGAAGGGTCCCCCCTTTGGTATGCTGGAAAAAAATATTTTTATTTCCCAAAATCAACCGCAGATTCGTGTTTCTCACCCTAAAAAACCTCAAAAACCACATTATGGGCTAAATCAAAAAATTAAATTTTTCGGCCCAAAAAAGTGAAGAAGGGTCCCCCCTTGGTGAGGTCGAAAAAAATATTTTTATTTCGCAAAATTAACATCAGATTAGTATTTCTCACCCTAAAAAACGTCAAAAACCAAATTTTGAGCTAAATCAAAAAAATTTAAATTTTCACTCCAAAAAAGTAAAGAAGGGTCCCCCCTTTGGTGAGGTCGAAAATAATATTTTTATATCCCAAAATCGACCTCAGATTCGTGTTCCTCACCCTAAAAAACGTCAAAAACACATTTTGGGCCAAATCAAAAAATAAAAATTTTAACCCAAAAAAGTGAAGAAGGGTCCCCCCCTTTGGTATGGTGGAAAAAAATATTTTTCTATCCCAAAATTAACCTAAGATTCGTGTTTCTCACCCTCAAAAACGTCAAAAACCACATTATGGGCTAAATCAAAAAATAAAATTTTTCGGCCCAAAAAAGTGAAGCAGGGTCCCCCCTTGGTGAGGTCGAAAAAAATATTTTTATTTCGCAAAATTAACCTCAGATTAGTATTTCTCACCCTAAAAAACGTCAAAAACCAAATTTTGAGCTAAATCAAAAAATTTAAATTTTCACTCCAAAAAAGTAAAGAAGGGTCCCCCCTTTGGTGAGGTCGAAAATAATATTTTTATATCCAAAAATCGACCTCAGATTCGTGTTCCTCACCCTAAAAAACGTCAAAAACCACATTTTGGGCCAAATCAAAAAATAAAAATTTTGACCCAAAAAAGTGATGAAGGGTCCCCCCTTTGGTATGGTGGAAAAAAATATTTTTCTATCCCAAAATTAACCTAAGATTCGTGTTTCTCACCCTCAAAAACGTCAAAAACCACATTTTGAGTCAAATCAGAAAATAAAATTTTTCGACCCCAAAAAGTGAAGAAAGGCCCTTTGGTGAGGTTGAAAAAAAATGTTATATCCAATAATCGACCTCAGATTCGTATTCCTCACCCTAAAAAACGTCAAAAACCACATTTTGAGCCAAATCAAAATTTTTGACCCAAAAAATCGAATTTTCTTTCTTATTGCCTCAGTGGAATCATTGAGGCGAAACTTTGCCTAAAAGAAGGGAAACGTGATTATACTTTTGCATAAAAGACGGTAGATTCAGTTAGGAATCAAACATCTCGAAGGAGTTTTAGTTCGAAACAAAGATAATCATCTATTCAGAGTGTACCCTTGAATGTAAACAGAAGAGAAGACTCCTTGAATAACAATGTCTTCTATAATACTCATCCTAATCTGATGAATTTCCCCTTCTCTTTCATCCAGAATGCAACGAGAGGTTGCAATGAATATACTAAAGGACCCTTCATTGAAGTTTTACTTAAGATGCACTTTTCTCCAGAACGGTTGGTCCTATCAAAAAAATGTACTAAGTAAAACTTATTGGAAATGAAGCCTAAAATGGATTGTAGAAGTCAAAAAATAGGGTTTGCATATAAAATAAGGAAGATCTGGTCGTTCTGGAGCACCCTGTAGGGCAAATCCAAAAGTTATTGTTTTCAGTGGATTTCTGGCTTAAAATAAAGTGGGGTTTACTTCGATACTTTTTTACGTCAGGTCAAAATTCTGGCTGAAAATCGGTTACATGGCGCACCCTGTTAGAAACCTATTTTTACCTTTTTAATGGGTTTTCTTGCTTTGTAGGCTCGAAATTCCTGAACAAGTTGGCCTTTTAAGTCCTTCATCTGTTACGGGATCTTCGGAACTAAAAGTTTTCGGCTCCGACCTTTAATTTAAAACCTCCGAAAAGTTCGAGTGGAAGGACAAAAGTTTTCGAATTCAATTTCGAGTTCAAAACGGTCAGAAAAATTTCAACTTTAAAATTAACAAAAAAGAAAAAAAGAGTTTAAAATTCCGAAAAATGACTTCAGATTCCTGTTTCTTACAATCAAAAACGTCAATAACCAAATTTTTAGATAAATCAAAAAATAAAAATTTTTGACCCAAAAAAGTGAAAAATCCCCTATTTGGTATGGTTGGAAAAAAAAAATTTTTATATCTCAAAATCGACCACAGATTATTGTTTCACACAATAAAAACCGTGAAAAACCACATTTTGGGACAAATAAAAAAATAAAAATTTTTGACCTAAAAAAACAAAAAAAAACTTTTGTTATCCAAGGAGACGAAAAAAATCTCTTCGTTTCCTATAATCGGCCTAAGCAATTATCCGGAGGATTGTAAATCGAGTACATTAACAGATTTACCCCTAATGGAGTGCCCAAGTTTTAAACTAACGATACATAATTGACAAATTCCCCCTTCTCGTCCTAAAACTTCACCCTCCCATTATTCAAGCCCATAAGAAGCGATTATTGGCCCAAACTTCTCCCTTAAATTTACCAAACACGTTCGAAATTGCCAAATATCGTAAAAAAGAGGTCAAATTCGTGTTTCTTACCCTAAAAAACGTTAAAAACCACATTTCGGGCCAAATCAAAAAATAAAAATTTTGACCCAAAAAAGTGAAGAAGGGTCCCCCCTTTGGTAAGGTCGAAACAAATATTTTTCTTTCCGAAAATTAACCTCAGATTCGTGTTCCTTACCCTTAAAAAACGTCAAAAACCACATTTTGGGCCAAATCAAAAAATAAAAATTTTTGACGCAAAAAAGTGATAAAGGGTCCCCCCTTTGGTAAGGTCGAAAAAAATATTTTAATTTCGCAAAATTAACCTCAGATTTGTGTTTCTCACCCTAAAAAACGCCAAAAAGCACATTTTGAGCAAAATCAAAAAATGAAAATTTTTTCCCCAAAAAGTGAAGAAGGGTCCCCCCTTGGTTAGGTCGAAAAAAATATTTTTATTTCGCAAAATTAACCTCAGATTCGTGTTCCTCACCCTAAAAAACGTCAAAAACCACATTTCGGGCCAAATCAAAAAATAAAAATTTTGACCCAAAAAAGTGAAGAAGGGTCCCCCCTTTGGTATGGTGGAAAAAATATTTTTTTATCTCAAAATCGACCTCAGATTCGTGTTCCTCACCCTAAAAATCCTCAAAAACCACATTTTGGGCCAAATCAAAAAATAAAAATTTTGACCCAAAAAAGTGATGAAGGGTCTCCCCTTTGGTATGGTGGAAAAAAATATTTTTCTATCCCGAAATGAACCTAAGATTCGTGTTTCTCACCCTAAAAAACGTCAAAAACCACATTTTGAGTCAAATCAGAAAATAAAAATTTTGTCCCAAAAAAGTGATGTAGGGTCCCCCTTTTGGTATGGAGGAAAAAAATATTTTTCTATCCCAAAATTAACCTAAGATTCGTGTTTCTCACCCTAAAAAATGTCAAAAACCACATTTTGAGTCAAATCAGAAAATAAAAATTTTGTCCCAAAAAAGTGATGAAGGGTCCCCCCTTTGGTATGGAGGAAAAAAATATTTTTCTATCCCAAAATTAACCTAAGATTCGTGTTTCTCACCCTAAAAAACGTCAAAAACCACATTTTGGCCCAAATCAAATAAAAATTTTGACCCAAAAAAGTGATGAAGGGTCCCCCCTTTGGTATGGTGGAAAAAAATATTTTTCTATCCCAATATTAACCTAAGATTCGTGTTTCTCACCCTAAAAAACGTCAAAAACCACATTTTGAGTCAAATAAGAAAATAAAAATTTTGTCCCAAAAAAGTGATGAAGGGTCTTTGGTATGGTGGAAAAAAATATTTTTTCTATCCCTAAATTAACCTAAGATTCGTGTTTCTCACCCTAAAAAACGTCAAAAACCACATTTTGAGTCAAATAAGAAAATAAAAATTTTGTCCCAAAAAAGTGATGAAGGGTCCCCCCTTTGGTATGGAGGAAAAAAATATTTTTCTATCGCAAAATTACCCTAAGATTCGTGTTTCTCACCCTAAAAAACGTCAAAAACCACATTTTGGGCCAAATCAAAAAATAAAAATTTTGACCCAAAAAAGTGATGAAGGGTCCCCCCCCCCTTTGGTATGGTGGAAAAAAATATTTTTTCTATCCCTAAATTAACCTAAGATTCGTGTTTCTCACCCTAAAAAACGTCAAAAACCACATTTTGAGTCAAATCAGAAAATAAAAATTTTGTCCCAAAAGAGTGATGAAGGGTCCCCCTTTTGGTATGGAGGAAAAAAATATTTTTCTATCCCAAAATTAACCTAAGATTCGTGTTTCTCACCCTAAAAAATGTCAAAAACCACATTTTGAGTGAAATCAGAAAATAAAAATTTTGTCCCAAAAAAGTGATGTAGGGGTCCTTTTGGTATGGAGGAAAAAAATATTTTTCTATCCCAAAATTAACCTAAGATTCGTGTTTCTCACCCTAAAAAACGTCAAAAACCACATTTTGGGCCAAATCAGAAAATAAAAATTTTGTCCCAAAAGAGTGATGAAGGGTCCCCCCTTTGGTATGGAGGAAAAAAATATTTTTCTATCCCAAAATTAACCTAAGATTCGTGTTTCTCACCCTAAAAAATGTCAAAAACCACATTTTGAGTCAAATCAGAAAATAAAAATTTTGTCCCAAAAAAGTGATGTAGGGGTCCTTTTGGTATGGAGGGAAAAAAAATATTTTTCTATCCCAAATTAACTTAAGATTCGTGTTTCTCACCCTAAAAAACGTCGAAAACCACATTTTGAGTCAAATCAGAAAATAAAAATTTTGTCCCAAAAAAGTGATGAAGGGTCCCCCCTTTGGTATGGAGGAAAAAATATTTTTCTATCCCAAAATTAACCTAAGATTCGTGTTTCTCACCCTAAAAAACGTCAAAAACCACATTTTGGCCCAAATCAAAAAATAAAAATTTTTGACCCAAAAAAGTGAAGAGGGTCCCCCCTTTGGTAAGGTCGATTGTAGAGCCAAAATTAAAGGGAATTTACTTAGATACTTTTTTTCGTCAGGTCAAAAATGTGGCAAATAATCTAGGGAAGTTTGAAAATTTACGATCTTTTAGGATTTGTGTAATGTATTCGCGATTTATCAAGGGCCCACAAATATGGTTGCCCGATAATAACATTATTCCATTCACGAAGCTCCGCTATTAGATTAGGGATAGAGTGGGTAGATTATAAGTGATGGTGGAGGGAGGGGGAAAAGCGCGTTAGGACGTTAAATAAACCGAAATAACACGTGAAAACATTCCCTTCATGAATTTCATATCGAACGTTAACAATAATGTTTTTTTGAAGTGCTTTTTATTTATTTCGCATTTCAAATTCTGCCCCGCCAAGAAGTACCAACTACGAAAGTCGCATTCATCACATTTGCGCATTCGAAATTCCTTCGAAGACTCATTTCATCACGTTTGCGCACTCAAAAAGACTGCGAAAGTCACATATCATCACATTTGCGAATTAAAATGATTATAAAAGCGAAATTTGCGCATTAAAATTATTATAAAAGCGAAATTTGTTCATAAAAATGATTATAAAAACTGTCTAAAAGACCATGAAAGCCGCATTTTATCACATTTAAATTCCTTCTAAGCCACATTTCATCACGTTTGCGCAGTCAAAAAGACTACGAAAGTCACATATCATCACATTTGCGCATTAAAATGACTATAAAAGCGAAATTTGCGCATTAAAATGATTATAAAAGCGAAATTTGCGCATTAAAATGATTATAAAAACGGTCTAAAAGACCATGAAAGCCGCATTTTATCACATTTAATTTCCTTCTAAGCCACATTTCATCACGTTTGCGCACTCAAAAAGACTACGAAAATAAACATACCACATTTGCGCATTAAAATGATCATAAAAGCGAAATCTGCGCATTAAAATGATTATAAAAACGGTCTAAAAGACCATGAAAGCCGCATTTTATCACATTTAAATTCCTTCTAAGCCACATTTCATCACGTTTGCGCATTCAAAAAGACTACGAAAATCACATATCATCACATTTGCGCATTAAAATGATTATAAAAACGGTCTAAAAGACCATGAAAGCCGCATTTCATCACATTTAAATTCCCTCTAAGTCACATTTCATCACGTTTGCGCAGTCAAAAAGACTACGAAAATCACATATCATCACATTTGCGCATTAATATGATTATAAAAACGGTCTAAAAGACCATGAAAGCCGCATTTCAAAACATTTAAATTCCCTCTAAGTCACATTTCATCACGTTTGCGCAGTCAAAAAGACTACGAAAATCACATATCATCACATTTGCGCATAAAATGATTATAAAAACGGTCTAAAAGACCATGAAAACCGCATTTCATCACATTTAAAATTCCTTCCAAGCCACATTTCATCACGTTTGCGCATTGAATATATTATGAATGCAAATTTTTGCGCATTCAAAAAATTGTAAAAACAAAATTTGAGCATTCCAGATAGTGGGAGAAAAGGGCCGAATTTGCGCATTGGAAATATCGTAAAACCGTAGTTTTGCGCATTCGAAATATAAAAAAAAAAAAGTCACCCAAATCTCAAATGTCTATGAATGCTGCATTTCATCACATTTGCGAATTTAAAATTCCGTCGAAGCCACATTCGTTATATTTGCGCATTCAAAAGGCCCTCAAAGCAAAATTTTATCATATTTGCGCATTGTAAACCCTTTTTTTCATTACTTACAAATCATTTATATATAAAATTTTTTATTTTTTTGGAATATCTTGTTTGTCGAACTCATCGCAGACGAATTCCGACCTTTTTCTTTTCGGTTTTCCCTAAAAAATAACAAAGAAATTAGCGTTTTTTTACAACGATATCGAGTTTTGGAGTACTAATGACGTCATTATCGTTTTTGAGATTAAACATAAAAAGATGAAAAAGAGAGGGATCTCATTAAAAAAATGCTTTTTCAAAGAGAATTTTTTTTTTCCTTGAATAAAATACCTCATCTTGACAACAAGGTGGAGACAAAGTCGTCCTTAATTCTTTCTCGCAGTGATAATAAGCGAGGCATAAACCTATGAAGGCTCCTGTGAATGCTGCGTGAGTCGATTTTACTTAAAAAAAAAAAAAATTAAATTTTTTTTTTTTTTTTTTGAAGAGAAAACAAAAATTTGGACTTACCGTGTTTCGAAAAGAACATTTTGGCGGTCAAAAATCCCATACCGCTTGCCACAACTATGATAAAGTCAATGTACTATCCTACTTTATTTCACTCCCTAAAAACACAGATAATGAACAAAAAAGTAAAAAACCTGTGATTATTTTCATGTTTTTTTTTTCTCATAATGATAGACCAGATTTGGGGAAAAGTCTTTAATTATAGACGCCTACACAATGAAGTTTTCAAAAAGGGAAAAAAGAACGAAAAGAGAGCAACATTTGCGTGTTCCCCTGTATATAATTAAAGTTACACATATTACAGTTGTTACGAGATTCCCAGATAGGTTAAGGGTTTTTTAAAAGTTAGCGTGACTCCTCTTTTTCTCTCCGGTAATTCCGATCCACCTTCTCCACCCTAAGAACAAGGGGAGGGAGGGTTCAAGGTCAAATCGTTCAGTTTTTTGCAGTTATCTCGAAAACTATGCATTTTAGCGACATAATTGTTTAGTTAAAAATTAAAGGTAATAAAATTTTCTACAAAATTTATTTAAGGCTTTTTTCCATAAAATGATTCGTTCTCGAGATATTACAACTTGAAGGAAAAAAACTTGGTAAAAATATCCGAATTTCCCTCCTCTCCGCACTAGTGGAGGGATGTTCAAATTCGAATCTTTCAGTTTTTCGTCTATATCTCGAAAACTATGGACCCTACTGAGATGAGTACTTAGTTTAAAATTAAAGGTAATAAAATTTACTACAAAATTTACTAAGTACTTTTTTCCATACTATGTTCCGTTATCGAGATATCAGAACTTAAAAATCGTTTATCCTTAGATAATCGACATATAAGCAGTTTTCTCGTAAAAATTGGCCTTTTTGATGAACGATTCTTTAAGATCAAATATCTCGAGAACGAAACAATTCACGGAAAAAATTGGTTAACAAATTTTGTAGGAAATTTTGTCAGCTTTAATTTTTAAATTAGTTGTCATGTCGCTAGAACGCATCGTTTTCGAGATAAAAGCCAAAAACTAAAAAACCGCGAAAAAGGAAAAATTACTTGATTTGATGATGGCGTCGGAAAAGCATCGGTTGACACGCCAGAGGAGCCTGTCTTCCGTATATGGAGGCTGTGACGTCATCACGATGAAAAATATTGTTCAAAACAAAAATAACTATTTTTTTTATTTAGAAAATTTTGAAATCTGACAACATATGCAATTTTTTAAATTTATCGCTTTGGATTGGTAAGTCCGGACTATAAAAAAAGTTTCGCCATAAAATTGAGGGTTTAAGGGCCTCCAATCAATTAATGAGAAGGGAAACTCGACACTAACAGATTTAAAAGGAATTTTTATAGCTTTTATATATCGTGGAGGAAAAATGTCATTTCAACAATTTTGCGCAATTCGAAAAGATAAATTTCAAAATATTTGCACATTCGAAGGCTACTAATGCCAAGTTCTGACCCATTTGCACACTATAAAAATACCATTACTGCGCATTTGAAGGGCCACGTTTCACTACATTTGCGCATTTAAAAAGATTAAAAAATTGGCCTTTTTGATGAACGATTCTTTAAGATCAAATATCTCGAGAACGAAACAATTCACGGAAAAAATTGGTTAACAAATTTTGTAGGAAATTTTGTCAGCTTTAATTTTTAAATTAGTTGTCATGTCGCTAGAACGCATCGTTTTCGAGATAAAAGCATTTAAACACATTTCAAAGTTTAAACACATTTTGCGCACTAAATAAAGGTCACCAGAAGCCACATTTCACTACATTTGCCCATTCTAAAGCTATGAACTAGACATTATAAAACCTTTGGGCATTTGAAGACAACTAATGGCATGTTTTCACCCATTTTCACACTATAAAAATACATCACAAACACATTTGCACATTTGAAGGGTACACGGGCCATACTTCAAAACATTGCGCACTCAATAAAGCCAATCAGAATCCATATTCCAATACTTTGCGCATTCTGGGGCTATCAAAGATAGATTACAACACTCTAACACTTTTGCGCAATCAAAAAGGTCATCGTTAACACTTTTGCGCAATCAAAATGTCGTTCTTTACACTTAATTAAGCACTGAATTAAGGTCATTAGAATCGACATTTCACTACATTTGCGCATTCTGAGGCAAAGAATGTAACACTTTAACACATTTGCGCACTTAAAAATCCCATTTTAAACACATTCGCCTTTTTTCCAGAGAATTTCACCTCCAATTTCACTACATTTGCGCATTTAGAGGCTAGAAATGTCCCACTTTAACACATTTGCGCACTCAAAAATCCCATTTTAAACACATTCGCCCACTGAAAAATTTCCAAAAAATTTCACCACAATCCAATTTCACTACATTTGCGCATTTTGAGGCTAGAAATGTCACATTTTAAGACATTTGCGCACTCAAAAATCCCATTTTTAACACATTTGCCCACTGAAAAAGTTCCAAAGAATTTCACCACAATCAAATTTCACTACATTTGCGCATTTTGAGGCTAGAAATGTCCCACTTTAACACATTTGCGCACTCAAAAATCCCATTTTAAACACATTCGCCCCCTGAAAAAGTTCCAAAGAATTTCACCGCAATCCAATTTCACTACATTTGCGCATTTTGAGGCCATAAACGTCACATTTTAATACATTTGCGCACTCAAAAATCCCATTTTAAACACATTCGCTCCCTGAAAAGTTTCCAAAGAATTTCACCACAATCCAATTTCAGTACATTTGCGCATTTAAAGGCTAGAAATGTCACATTTTAACACAATTGCGCACTCAAAAATCCCATTTTAAACACATTCGCCCACTGAAAAATTTCCAAAAAATTTCACCACAATCCAATTCCACTACATTTGCGCATTTTGAGGCTAGAACCGTCACATTTTAACACATTTGCGCCCTGAGAAAGTTCCAAAGAAGCCACGTTTCACTACATTTGCGCATTCCGAGGCTATGAATGCTACAATATAACACATTTGCTCATAAATCAAATGTTTAGCTCAGAAACGAGTAAAACTTAAAGAAACTTCTTACCCAACGAGATTAAAGAAGAAACGTAACGAAATTCCCCGAAAAGTAAATTATCCTTTTAACACTGTTATGAATGAACATAATTTCGTGTTTTTCCCCTAAACTTCCGGTGCGAAAATAATAGGACGGTAGGTTGACTTAGGTAGAACAATTAATTCAATAAACAGTCCTTAAATGAAATTAAAACTCTAGAAAACGTTTCCGCCGCGATGGAGGTTGTAATTAAATTTCAGGGAGGGCTTTCGAAATTGACTAAGGCTCTCTTTTAATTATGGCACGTATATTTGTGTTGAGGAATGAATTTACGCCCCTCCCCTCCCATCCACCACCTCCCCCACCTCTTTTCTCTTTTGCATTTTACTTTCCGTCCATTCTTCCAACTTCTAAGACGGAATATCTTAACCCTTGGGGCTTTTTTACTTATAAGTTCTTAACTTTATTTGTCTTTTCCGGGAGTGCTGGGGGAGGGGGCTTATCCTGTTTAAAGTTGGAACGAGTTACGCTCTATGTTATATGTCAGTTAACCCCCCAAGACTCCTAGTTTTCATTAAAGGAGAAAAATTTTTCATAACTTTGTTTTATAAACTAGAGGGAGGAAAAAAGGGAAGATAAAATTTTTTTTGAAATTTCTACTTGGATGAATTCAATTTTGAATTGCATTTAAAGCCACATTTAAGCATTCAAAAGGCTATAAAAGTCACATTTGCGCATTCAAAAGGCTATAAAAGCGATATTTTATCACATTTGCGCATTCAAAAGGTTACAAAAGTAACATGTTATCACATTTGTGATATCAAAAGGCTATAAAAGTCACATTTTATCACATTTGTGGGATCTAAAGGCTTTAAAACTCACTTTTTTTAAATCACAGTTGCGCATTTAAAGAGGCTAAAAAACAGTCGCATCTTTATCAAATTTGCTCATTCAAAAGGCTATAAAAGTCATATTTTATCACATTTGCTCATTCAAAAGGCTATAAAAGTCATACTTTATCACATTTGAGCATTCAAAAGACTATAAAAGTCATCTTTTATCACATTTATGAGGTTATAAAAGCGATATTTTATCACATTTGCGCATTCAAAAGGATATAAAAGTGACATTTTATCACATTTGTGATATCAAAAGGCTATAAAAGTCACATTTTATGACATTTGTGGGATCAAAAGGCTTTAAAAGTCATTTTTTAATCACATTTGCGCATTTAAAGAGGCTAAAAAAGTCGTATCTTTATCACATTTGCTCATTCAAAAAGCTATAAAAGTCATCTTTTATCACATTTGAGCATTCAAAAGGCTATAAAAGTCATATTTTATCACATTTGCTCATTCAAAAGGCTATAAAAGTCATATTTTATCACATTTGCTCATTCAAAAGGCTATAAAAGTCATCTTTTATCACATTTATGAGGCTATAAAAGCGATATTTTATCACATTTGCGCATTCAAAAAGATATAAAAGTCACATTTTATCACATTTGTGATATCAAAAGGCTATAAAAGTCACATTTTGTAACATTTGTGGGATCAAAAGGCTTTAAAAGTCACTTTTTTAATCACATTTGCTCATTTAAAGAGGCTAAAAAAGTCATATCTTTATCACATTTGCTCATTCAAAAAGCTATAAAAGTCATCTTTTATCACATTTGAGCATTCAAAAGGCTATAAAAGTCACATTTTATCACATTTAAGCATTCAAAGGGCTATAAAAGTCATCTTTTATCACATTTGAGCATTCCAAAGGCTATAAAAGTCACATTTGCGCATTCAAAAGGCTATAAAAGCGATTATCACATTTAAGCAATCAAAAGGCTATAAAAGTCATCTTTTATCACATTTGAGCATTCCAAAGGCTATAAAAGTCACATTTGCGCATTCAAAAGGCTATAAAAGCGATATTTTTATCACATTTTGCCCATTCAAATGGCTATAAAAGTCACATTTGCGCATTCAAAAGGCTATAAAAGTCCCATATTATCACATTTGTGAGGCTATAAAAGCTATATTTTATCACATTTGCGCATTCAAAAGGCTATAAAAGTCACAATTCATCACATTTGTGATAACAAAAGGCTATACAAGTCACATTTTATGACATTTGTGGGATCAAAAGGCTTTAAAACTCACTTTTTTAATCACATTTGCGCATTTAAAGAGGCTAAAAAAGTCGCATCTTTATCACATTTGCTCATTCAAAAGGCTATAAAAGTCATTTTTATCACATTTGAGAGATCAAAAGGCTATAAAAGTCCAATTTTATCACATTTGCGCATTCAAAAGGCTACAAAAGTATTATTTTTATGACGATTGAGCATATAAAAAGGCTGTAAATGTCACATTTTATCACATTTGCGTATTCAAAAGGCTATAAAAGTCTCATTTTATCACATTTGAGAGATCAAAAGGCTATAAAAGTCGCATTTTTATAACATTTGATCATTAAAAAGGCTATAAAAGTCATCTTTTATCACATTTGAGCATTCAAAAGGCAATAAAAGTCACATTTGTGCTTTCAAAATGGTTTAAAAGTCACATTTTGTCACATTTGTGCATTCAAAAGGCCTTCATAGGCCAAATTTCAACATATTTGCAATCACGAAATGCATCTAAAGCCACGTTTCAACACAAAATTGGAAAAGAAAATTAATAAAAAGCGTTTTCCTTCTAATAAATCCTGTAGGTAATAAATTGAACAAAGGAACTATTTCGGAAATTGGGTAAAAGGGGGGAATATGAGAAGCATTATTAAGTTCCATTAATAACACGGTTAGAATAACAGTGTTAAAACCTCACATTTATTAGGTATTCAAAGTTTGGATGGGAAGAGAACATAAGGGACCCCCCACACCCTTCCCCCACCTCCCCTCGCCATCCCTTTCGCGAGTTAAGTGTGTTAACATGAAAACTTGTGCAATAAACAAGACACCTGCGGCCGCGGGAGGTCTTACCTTGTTAATGCCAAAGCCAAAAGGACCCAATAACCGAAAATATTCATAAATTCAACTTCCTCCTGGAATTAATGCGAACTTAGGAAGTTTTGGCCGGAGAGAAACAGTCGCACAAGATGGCCTCTACGTTTAATGAAATAACATGTACCTAGTTAAGTGAGTTTATGGAAGTGGGGTGGATGTAAGGTTCTAAGGTAGGCAATCGTGTATGTACATTGTAAGGATATGGGTAATTGGTAAGGAATAGGTAACGCAAAGATGTGAGTTAAAACGGTGTATTAACTCACAAAGGTGCAGTAAAATGAAAGATTAAAGCACCTAGGTGCCTTAAAATTAGGTATTTAAGCACCTAGGTGCGGTAAAGCTCTATTTTAACGCACCTAGGTGCGGTAAAGGACTATTTAACGCACCTAGGTGCGGTAAAGGACTATTTTAACGCACCTAAGTGTGGTAATGGACTATTTTATCGCACCTAGGTGCGGTAAAGGACTATTTTAACGCACCTAGGTGCGGTAAAGGACCCTTTTAACGTACCTAAGTGTAGTAACGGACTATTTTAACGCGCCTAGGTGCGGTAATGGACTATTTTATCGCACCTAGGTGCGGTAATTGAGATTTTAAAGGCATCTTGGTGTAGTAACGGACTATTTTATCGCACCCAGGTGCGGTAAAGGACTATTTTATCGCACCTAGGTGCGGTAATTGAGATTTCTAACCCACCTAGGTGCGGTAATTGAGATTTCTAACTCACCTAGGTGCGGTAATTGAGATTTTTAACCCACCTACTTATGTTGATTAATTGAGAACTTTAACCCACCTATGTGCGGTAATTGAGAACTTTAACCCACCTAGGTGCGGTAATTGAGAACTTTAACGCACCTAGGTGCGGTAATGGACTATTTTATCGCACCTAGGTGCGGTAATGGACTATTTTATCGCACCTAGGTGCGGTAAAGGACCATTTTAACGCACCTAGGTGCGGTAAAGGACCATTTTAACGCACCTAGGTGCGGTAAAGGACCATTTTAACGCACCTAGGTGCGGTAAAGGACCATTTTAACGCACCTAGGTGCGGTAAAGGACCATTTTTACGCACCTAAGTGCAGTAACGGACTATTTTAAAGCACCTAGGTGCGGTAATGGACTATTTTATCGCACCTAAGTGAAGTAACGGACTATTTTAACGCACCTAGGTGCGGTAATGGACCATTTTATCGCACCTAGGTGAGGTAAAGGACGATTTTAAGGCATCTTGGTGTGGTAAGGGACTATTTTATCGCACCCAGGTGCGGTAAAGGACTATTTTATCGCACCTAGGTGCGGTAATTGAGATTTCTAACCCACCTATGTGCGGTAATTGAGAACTTTAACCCACCTAGGTGCGGTAATTGAGAATTTTAACCCACCTATGTGCGTTCATTGAGAATTATATCCCACCAAGGTGCGGTAATTGAGAACTTTAACCCACCTAGGTACGGTAATTGCGAATTTTAACCCATCTAGGTACGGTAATTGAGAACTTTAACCCATCTAGGTGAGGTAATTGCGAACTTTAACTCACCTAGGTGCGGTAATTGAGAACTTTAACCCACCTAGGTGCGGTAATTCAGAACTTTAACCCACCTAGGTGCGGTAATTCAGAACTTTGACCCACCTAGGTGCGATAATTGTGAACTTTAACCCACCTAGGTGCGGTAATTCAGAACTTTAACCCACCTAGGTGCGATAATTGAGAACTTTAACCCACCTAGGTGCGATAATTCAGAACTTTAACCCACCTAGGTGCGGTATAATGAAATATTAACGCACCTAGGTGCGGTAAAGAGAAAGGTTAACGCACTTACTTATGGTAAAATGAAAGATCAAGACACTTTGTAGCGGTAAATGAGAAATTAACGTACCTAGGTGAGGTAAAAGGTTTCAATATTACAGTTTTCATTTTTATGTATTACAACTTTCATTTATATGTACAGTATTATCTTGTAATGTATTCATAAATTAATTTTTTAAATATTCGTTTTTATTGCATCTAGAGGGATAAACGCAATTTTAAAACACCTAGGCAATCCTGAAAAACCCGAATGTCTTCCGAAACTGTATTTTCGCCCCTTTTTCTATCTTCGAGGCTCATTTAAAGGACGACTCGCAAAATTCGAAGAGTTCTAAAGAGCGTAATTTTTCAACGTTGTTTTCCACCCTTTTCACGAAAATGTCCATCTCCTTTTGTTTGACTTTGTGAAAAGTCTCCCTTTTTCGGATTTAATTTGACTCCATCTCCGACTTGGGGAAAACTTTCATAGGGAAGTCCTCGTGAAAAGTTGCCCGCTCTAAGGATTCGACTCACGTTCGCCCACGTCTGTCTTTGTTTGCGGGAAGGACTCTTTTTCTCAAGGGGTGGTTGGGGGGAGGGTGGGGGAGGGTAGTGGAAGGGGTTTAGATCTTGTTTCACCAGTAATCTGTTTGTCTCTCAACCCTGTAGATCGCTTTCTTAGCAACAAACATCCTGTCACACTCCTTCTCACTTAGCCGCCCCACCCCTCCCTCACCCCATCCAGCCAATATATTATAGCTTCCGTACAAAGAAAAAGTAACCTCCTAACTGCGAGAAAACTTCATTTCCTTTTCTACGTAACACGATCTTTCAACTTTAAGAACAATAAAGAAACTTTACACTTAAATTTTTTATTTAAAACTTCTGAGAAGCTCGTTTTGGTTCGACATAGAGGGCTAATGAAGCCATAAGATATTTCAAACATAAAAAAAAATCTTTATTTTTTTCATCTTAATCAAAAAGACACCGAGGATCAATGGGCGTAGATTAGTATGCGTGGGCTAACCTAATTATAAGGCAAAAAAGGGCGATGGAACGGAAAAAAAGGAGGGAAGGCCTTCACCGTGATTAATCCGTAGCCACCGGTTTAACTTTCGGGAGTCTAACGACCACCTCGCGTGGAACTTTTCATCGAAGAAAATCAAACTAATCGCATTTAGGTGCTAACTTATTCTGTTGATTTCTTCATTAAAATATATGAGAGGAACCCCAGAGCGTCCTGATCGCGAATATATAGGCCTCTATGACCACCTCAATACCCTCTTCCCTACGGTAATGTTGGATGTTAACGCACCTAGATGAGGTAAAAAAGAGGTACTCTCATTTCACTGCAACTAAATGTGTTAAGCTCTCATTCCACCGCACCTAGGTGGACAAATATTAAGGTATTCAGCAACTAGGTGCGTAAATCATCCATTTTACCGCACCTAGGTGCGTTAATCTACCATTTTACCGCACCTAGGTGCGTTAATCTTCCATTTTACCGCACCTAGGTGCGTTAATCTTCCATTTTACCGCACCTAGGTGCGTTAATCTACCATTTTACCGCACCTAGGTGCGTTAATCTACCATTTTACCGCACCTAGGTGCGTTAATCTTCCATTTTACCGCACCTAGGTGCGTTAATCTACCGTTTTGCGGCACCTGGCTGCTCTGATTTCCCATTTTACCGCACATGGGTGCGTTAATCTATATTTTTACCGCACCTAGGTGCGTTAATCTATATTTTTACCGCACCTAGGTGCGTTAATCTATACTTTTACCGCACCTAGGTGCGTTAATCTATACTTTTACCGCACCTAGGTGCGTTAATCTATACTTTTACCGCACCTAGGTGCGTTAATCTATACTTTTACCGCACCTAGGTGCGTTAATCTAAGGTTTTACCGCACCTAGGTGCGTTAATCTAAGGTTTTACCGCACCTAGGTGCGTTAATCCAATGTTTTACCGCACCTACGTGCGTTAATCCGCACTTAGGTGCGTTAATATACCTTTTTACCGCACCTAGGTGCGTTAATATACCTTTTTACCGCACCTAGGTGCGTTAATATACCTTTTTACCGCACCTAGGTGCGTTAATATACCTTCTTACCGCACCTAGGTGCGTTAATATACCTGCTTACCGCACCTAGGTGCGTTAATATACCTTTTTACCGCACCTAGGTGCGTTAATCCGCACTTAGGTGCGTTAATATACCTTTTTACCTCACCTAGCTGCGTTAATATACCTTTTTACCGCGCCTAGGTGCGTTAATATACCTTTTTACAGCACCTAGGTGCGTTAATATACCGTTTTACAGCACCTAGGTGCGTTAATATACCGTTTTACAGCACCTAGGTGCGTTAATATACCGTTTTACAGCACCTAGGTGCGTTAATATACCGTTTTACCGCACCTAGGTGCGTTAATATACCGTTTTACAGCACCTAGGTGCGTTGATCTACCGTTTTACCGCACCTAGGTGCGTTAATCTCTCATTCTACTGTAAATGTGGATCCCCGGCCTGGGACCTCACCTTAATAGCATCTTCCTTACGGAATTCCGCAAAAAAGACCCTTTTATTCCCTTGAACCCAGAGCCTCCTGATCAAAAATATTGTTGGCTTCTATCCTGTGAGCCTCCAAGACCACCTCAATAGCCTCTTCCCTACAGGAAATCTAAAATTTGAAATATTTTTTATAGGTGTTGGATGGCATTAACTAATTTAGTCGCTATAAGAAGGGAAGACTCAGTTACCGCCCTACTCAACCCGATGAATATGCATGATGTCTCAAAAACCACTTATTAAAGCCTTTTCTTACACATACCCGTCTAATTAACGTCTTCTATAACCTCCTAATTGCATCAAAAGCATAAAAAATTTTGAAAAAACAAAACAAAATTCGATTTTCACTTTTTGATCTATAGCGCAAAAACAGTGCTTTTAGGCGACTTAATTGCTAAGTACAAAAAGAAAGATTATTAAATTTTGCGTCTAATGAGAGTTTCGGGGTCAAAATCGGTGTAGCGGTTCAGGAGATATCGTAGTCCAAAATTGACACTTTTTTAAGACACGATTTTTGAAAAAAAATTGCTCATTTTGCTGTACATTTATGGCTCTCACAAAGGGAGGAAGGAAGGGTCCTAGACTGTCTCGTTTTAAAGGTGATAATCACGGGAGAACTACTTATCCGGTGGACTCCGGACGAGAGTCATTTTATAAGTTATTTAAGGAAAAAATTCACAATTCATCCATCTTTTATCGCTTGGATGCTGGTGTTGTCTAACTCGTTGACTCCTCTCGAGAATTTCGGTGTTTTCTCGTTAAAAAAAGGATCAACAAGTGTAGAGGACACTCGGGGGGAGAAAATGTTTGAACTCTAGAGCCATCGAAATTGTCTCCACAATAAAAGCCCCAATAAAGGATTCCGTTTGTTTAGCCACAGAAGTACTTTGACCTTAGAATTCTTCGGAGTCCAAATTAGAAAAAAAAAAAAATTCGAGATATTCCGTATATTAGCGTTGAATGGTAAATAATTGTCTGGAGTTACCAACAATGGTAACTTCCTCAATCATCTAGTTTTGTTCTATTTTTGTTCTATTTAGTTTTGTTCTATTTTACCGCACCTAGGTGCCTTAATGTTCTATTTTACCGCACCTAGGTGCCTTAATGTTCTATTTTACCGCACCTAGGTGCCTTAATGTTCTATTTTACCGCACCTAGGTGCCTTAATGTTCTATTTTACCGCACCTAGGTGCCTTAATGTTCTATTTTACCGCACCTAGGTGCCTTAATGTTCCATTTTACCGCACCTAGGTGCCTTAATGTTCTATTTTACCGCACCTAGGTGCCTTAATGTTCCATTTTACCGCACCTAGGTGCCTTAATGTTCTATTTTACCGCACCTAGGTGCCTTAATGTTCCATTTTACCGCACCTAGGTGCCTTAATGTTCCATTTTACCGCACCTAGGTGCCTTAATGTTCTATTTACAGCACCTAGGTGCCTTAATGTTCTATTTTACCGCACCTAGGTGCCTTAATGTTCTATTTTAACCGCACCTAGGTGCCTTAATGTTCCATTTTACCGCACCTAGGTGCCTTAATGTTCTATTTTACCGCACCTAGGTGCCTTAATGTTCCATTTTACCGCACCTAGGTGCCTTAATGTTCTATTTTACCGCACCTAGGTGCCTTAATGTCCATTTTACCGCACCTAGGTGCCTTAATGTTCCATTTTACCGCACCTAGGTGCCTTAATGTTCCATTTTACCGCACCTAGGTGCCTTAATGTTCTATTTTACCGCACCTAGGTGCCTTAATGTTCCATTTTACCGCACTTAGGTGCCTTAATGTTCCATTTTACAGGTCCTAGGTGCCTTAATGTTCTATTTTACCGCACCTAGGTGCCTTAATGTTCCATTTTACCGCACCTAGGTGCCTTAATGTTCCATTTTACCGCACCTAGGTGCCTTAATGTTCCATTTTACCGCACCTAGGTGCCTTAATGTTCCATTTTACCGCACCTAGGTGCCTTAATGTTCTATTTTACCGCACCTAGGTGCCTTAATGTTCTATTTACCGCACCTAGGTGCCTTAATGTTCCATTTTACCGCACCTAGGTGCCTTAATGTTCCATTCTACAGCACCTAGGTGCCTTAATGTTCTATTTTACCGCACCTAGGTGCCTTAATGTTCCATTTTACCGCACCTAGGTGCCTTAATGTTCCATTTTACCGCACCTAGGTGCCTTAATGTTCCATTTACCGCACCTAGGTGCCTTAATGTTCTATTTTACCGCACCTAGGTGCCTTAATGTTCTATTTTACCGCACCTAGGTGCCTTAATGTTCCATTTTACCGCACCTAGGTGCCTTAATGTTCTATTTTACCGCACCTAGGTGCCTTAATGTTCTATTTTACCGCACCTAGGTGCCTTAATGTTCTATTTTACCGCACCTAGGTGCCTTAATGTTCTATTTTACCGCACCTAGGTGCCTTAATGTTCATTTTACCGCACCTAGGTGCCTTAATGTTCTATTTTACCGCACCTAGGTGCCTTAATGTTCTATTTTACCGCACCTAGGTGCCTTAATGTTCTATTTTACCGCACCTAGGTGCCTTAATGTTCTATTTTACCGCACCTAGGTGCCTTAATGTTCCATTTTACCGCACCTAGGTGCCTTAATGTTCTATTTTACCGCACCTAGGTGCCTTAATGTTCTATTTTACCGCACCTAGGTGCCTTAATGTTCCATTTTACCGCACCTAGGTGCCTTAATGTTCCATTTTACCGCACCTAGGTGCCTTAATGTTCCATTTTACCGCACCTAGGTGCCTTAATGTTCCATTTTACCGCACCTAGGTGCCTTAATGTTCCATTTTACCGCACCTAGGTGCCTTAATGTTCCATTTTACCGCACCTAGGTGCCTTAATGTTCCATTTTACCGCACCTAGGTGCCTTAATGTTCCATTTTACCGCACCTAGGTGCCTTAATGTTCCATTTTACCGCACCTAGGTGCCTTAATGTTCCATTTTACCGCACCTAGGTGCCTTAATGTTCCATTTTACCGCACCTAGGTGCCTTAATGTTCCATTTTACCGCACCTAGGTGCCTTAATGTTCCATTTTACCGCACCTAGGTGCCTTAATGTTCCATTTTACCGCACCTAGGTGCCTTAATGTTCTATTTTACCGCACCTAGGTGCCTTAATGTTCTATTTTACCGCACCTAGGTGCCTTAATGTTCTATTTTACCGCACCTAGGTGCCTTAATGTTCTATTTTACCGCACCTAGGTGCCTTAATGTTCTATTTTACCGCACCTAGGTGCCTTAATGTTCTATTTTACCGCACCTAGGTGCCTTAATGTTCTATTTTACCGCACCTAGGTGCCTTAATGTTCTATTTTACCGCACCTAGGTGCCTTAATGTTCTATTTTACTTTTTTTTACGTTTTTTAAACTTCTATTTCATCGCATCTAGGTGCGTTAAATTTCCATTTTATCGCATTTAGGTGCTTTAATCTCCTTTATTACCAAACCTGGTTCCTGTAATAAAGCTACTTCTTGACCACATATAGACTCGTCAAAGTACTCTTACTATCAACTCCATGATTTTCATACACCTTAAAATAACCAAAAGAGAGGTTAACAAAGTAAAAGGTTAAAGTTCTCCGCCTTTGGAATCTCAAACAGGATTTTACCAGTCTCATGAGGTTTCGAAACCTAATACATAATTTACGTTTCAAGTACTCGGGGAATTATTATTCCAATGTTTGGAATCCGACTGGAAACATAAGGAATGTTTAATCCCGAAAGCAATCGCGAGTTTCTAACTACGAAATCCTATTTGCCTTTCTAAAACTTCTCGATATGAATAAACAAAAAAAAAGAAAATTCTCATCAAAAATCCATTTCGACACCCCCCAGACCCTCTTCAACCCCCCAACCCACCTCCCATCCCAAACATATTCTCGGTAAAAGCATTTTTACAAGAAGACAAACACAAAAGGGGGCCCCTTTTTTTGTTCACTGTCATCATAAAGCTTTGAATCTATTTGTAAGCCTACGTATAGGCTGTTGAATACAAGTTGAGGATTTACCACGTCCTGCGACAAAAAAAAAGAATCTAAGATTCAAAATATTTTATGGAGATTTTCGCCTTCTATATTTTTTTTTTTATTTAAATAAAAAAATAGTCTGGACTTTTATAGGATTTCCTACCACCCTTTTTGCTACGTGATCTGAACCTATATTTCTCAAGTTTGATTTGTTTCCTTTATATTACGCATTCCGAAACTTTTCCGAGATCAAACCTCACTTTTTTACCTTCGCGAAAATTTAAACATAAACTTTTCAATAATGAAGTTAGAGGAAATGACTGCACTTTCATTTTTGCGGTAAAATAATAGTTTAACCCACCTAGGTGCGGTAAAATGAGAGTTTAACGCACCTAGGTGCGGTAAAATGACGGTTTAACCCACCTAGGTGCGGTAAAATGACGGTTTAACCCACCTAGGTGCGGTAAAATGACGGTTTAACCCACCTAGGTGCGATAAAATGACGGTTTAACCCACCTAGGTGCGGTAAAATGACGGTTTAACCCACCTAGGTGCGGGAAAATGACGGTTTAACCCACCTAGGTGCGGTAAAATGACGGTTTAACCCACCTAGGTGCGGTAAAATGACGGTTTAACCCACCTAGGTGCGGGAAAATGACGGTTTAACCCACCTAGGTGCGGTAAAATGACGGTTTAACCCACCTAGGTGCGGTAAAATGAGAGCTTAACGCACCTAGGTGCGATAAAACGAAGGTTTAACCCACCTAGGTGCGTTAAATGACGGTTTAACCCACCTAGGTTCGGTAAAATGACGGTTTAACGCACCTAGGTTCGGTAAAATGACGGTTTAACGCACCTAGGTTCGGTAAAATGACGGTTTAACCTACCTAGGTTCGGTAAAATGACGGTTTAACCTACCTAGGTTCGGTAAAATGACGGTTTAACCCACCTAGGTGCGTTAAAATGACGGTTTAACCCACCTAGGTGCGTTAAAATGACGGTTTAACCCACCTAGGTGCGTTAAAATGACGGTTTAACCCACCTAGGTGCGGTAAAATGACGGTTTAACCCACCTAGGTGCGGTAAAATGACGGTTTAACCCACCTAGGTGCGGTAAAATGACGGTTTAACCCACCTAGGTGCGGTAAAATGACGGTTTAACCCACCTAGGTGCGGTAAAATGACGGTTTAACCCACCTAGGTGCGGTAAAATGACGGTTTAACCCACCTAGGTGCGGTAAAATGACGGTTTAACCCACCTAGGTGCGGTAAAATGACGGTTTAACCCACCTAGGCGCGGTAAAATCATATCTCCTCTCTTCTCTCCCAATTTAATAGTTTAAAAATTAATTTTGTGATTATGTCCAAGTTTGAAATTAAAAGGGTTTCGGCGAAAAGGTAGAAGTGTCTCGCCTTTCGAATCCTTTACAAGAAAATCAATCGGAAAAGGAGGATAAAACGGCTCCTAATAACGCATGAGTGGATACAAATAAGCTTCAATCACTTTTTCCCCTTCAAAAGAATAAAACGTGATCACAAAGTTAACTTTTTTCTCCTTTTCAGAACGGTAGAAATATGCGTGTTTTATATGGAAGTTTAATTTTCTGGAACGATCAAAAGGTAAAACATGGGAATAATGAAGTCTTTTGGATTGTAATGGCGACATGAGGGGGGAAAAAAGATGTATAGAGGAGAATACACCATTTATTAGAATTTTAAAAGATTTCAGGGCTTTTCAGACCTCTCTACAACCACCTATGTGCGGTAATGTGGGAGAATAATGCACCTAGGTTGGGAAATGAGAGATAAACGCAGCGAAATGCGGTAAGATAAGAGAAAAACGCACCTAGGTGCGGTAAAACAGTAGATTAACGCACCTAGGTGCAGTAAAAGGAGATAAAAACGCACCTAGGTGCGGTAAAATGAGATAAAAACGCCTTTAGTGCGATAAAATGACATAAAACGAACCTAGGTGCGGTAAAATGAGAAATAAACGCACCCCAGTGAGCTAAAATAAGAAATAAACGCACCTAGGTGCAGTAAAATGATATTTTAAAAACGCACCTAGATGCGGTAAAACGATATAAAAACGCACTTAGTGCGGTAAAATGAGATAAAACGCACCTAGGTGCGGTAAAATGAGAAATAAACGCACCTAGGTTCCGTTAGGTGCGGTAAAATGGTATAAAAACGCACCTAGAAGAGGTAAAATGAGATATTAACGCACTTAGTGTGGTAAAATGAGATAAAAACGCACCTAGGTGCGGTAAAATGAGAAGTAAACGCACCTAGGTTCCGTTAGGTGCGGTAAAATGATATAAAAACGCACCTAGAAGAGGTAAAATGAGATATTAACTCACTTAGTGTGGTAAAACGAGATAAAACGCACCTAAGTGCGGTAAAATGAGATAAAAAACGCAACTAGGTGCGGTAAAGTGAGATAAAAAACGCACCTAGGTGCGGTAAAATGAGATAAAAACGCACCTAGGTGCGGTAAAATGAGATAAAAACGCACCTAGGTGCGGTAAAATGAGATAAAAACGCACCTAGGTGCGTTAAAATGAGATAAAAACGCACCTAGGTGCGTTAAAATGAGATAAAAACGCACCTAGGTGCGTTAAAATGAGATAAAAAACGCACCTAGGTGCGGTAAAATGAGATAAAAACGCCTTTAGTGCGATAAAATGACATAAAACGAACCTAGGTGCGGTAAAATGAGAAATAAACGCACCCCAGTGAGCTAAAATAAGAAATAAACGCACCTAGGTGCAGTAAAATGATATTTTAAAAACGCACCTAGATGCGGTAAAACGATATAAAAACGCACTTAGTGCGGTAAAATGAGATAAAACGCACCTAGGTGCGGTAAAATGAGAAATAAACGCACCTAGGTTCCGTTAGGTGCGGTAAAATGATATAAAAACGCACCTAGAAGAGGTAAAATGAGATATTAACGCACTTAGTGTGGTAAAATGAGATAAAACGCACCTAGGTGCGGTAAAATGAGAAGTAAACGCACCTAGGTTCCGTTAGGTGCGGTAAAATGATATAAAAACGCACCTAGAAGAGGTAAAATGAGATATTAACTCACTTAGTGTGGTAAAACGAGATAAAACGCACCTAAGTGCGGTAAAATGAGATAAAAAACGCAACTAGGTGCGGTAAAATGAGATAAAAAACGCACCTAGGTGCGGTAAAATGAGATAAAAACGCACCTAGGTGCGGTAAAATGAGATAAAAACGCACCTAGGTGCGGTAAAATGAGATAAAAACGCACTTAGGTGCGGTAAAATGAGATAAAAACGCACTTAGGTGCGGTAAAATGAGATAAAAAACGCACTTAGGTGCGGTAAAATGAGATAAAAACGCACCTAGGTGCGTTAAAATGAGATAAAAACGCACCTAGGTGCGGTAAAATGAGATAAAAAACGCACCTAGGTGCGTTAAAATGAGATAAAAACGCACCTAGGTGCGGTAAAATGAGATAAAAACGCACCTAGGTGCGGTAAAATGAGATAAAAAACGCACCTAGGTGCGTTAAAATGAGATAAAAACTCACCTAGGTGCGTTAAAATGAGATAAAAACGCACCTAGGTGCGTTAAAATGAGATAAAAACGCACCTAGGTGCGTTAAAATGAGATAAAAACTCACCTAGGTGCGTTAAAATGAGATAAAAAACGCACCTAGGTGCGGTAAAATGAGATAAAAACGCACCTAGGTGCGTTAAAATGAGATAAAAACGCACCTAGGTGCGTTAAAATGAGATAAAAACGCACCTAGGTGCGGTAAAATGAGATAAAAAACGCACTTAGGTGCGGTAAAATGAGATAAAAACGCACCTAGGTGCGGTAAAATGAGATATTAACTCACTTAGTGCGGTAAAATGAGGTAAAACGCACCTAGGTGCCGTAAAATGAAGAAATAACACACTTAGTTGTGGTAAAATGAAGAATTAACGCATCTAGGTGCAGTAAAATGAGATATTAACGCACTTAGTGCGGTAAAATGAGATAAAACGCACCTAAGTGCGGTAAAATGAGAAATAAACGCACCCTGGTGAGGTAAAATAAGAAATAAACGCACCTAGGTGCGGTAAAATGATATAAAAGACGCACCTAGGTGCGGTAAAATGAGTTAAAAAAAACGCACCTAGGTGCGGTAAAATGAGTTAAAAACTTACCAAGGTGCGGTAAAATGAGATAAAAACGCACCTAGGTGCGTTAAAATGAGATAAAAACGCACCTAGGTGCGGTAAAATGAGATAAAAAACGCACTTAGGTGCGGTAAAATGAGATAAAAACGCACCTAGGTGCGGTAAAATGAGATATTAACTCACTTAGTGCGGTAAAATGAGGTAAAACGCACCTAGGTGCCGTAAAATGAAGAAATAACACACTTAGTTGTGGTAAAATGAAGAATTAACGCATCTAGGTGCAGTAAAATGAGATATTAACGCACTTAGTGCGGTAAAATGAGATAAAACGCACCTAAGTGCGGTAAAATGAGAAATAAACGCACCCTGGTGAGGTAAAATAAGAAATAAACGCACCTAGGTGCGGTAAAATGAGATAAAAGACGCACCTAGGTGCGGTAAAATGAGTAAAAAAAACGCACCTAGGTGCGGTTAAAATGAGTTAAAAACGTACCAAGGTGCGTAAAATGAGATAAAAAACGCACCTAGGTGCGGTAAAATGAGATAAAAACGCACTTAGTGCGGTAAAATGAGATAAAAAACGCACTTAGGTGCGGTAAAATGAGATAAAAACGCACCTAGGTGCGGTAAAATGAGATATTAACTCACTTAGTGCGGTAAAATGAGGTAAAACGCACCTAGGTGCCGTAAAATGAAGAAATAACACACTTAGTTGTGGTAAAATGAAGAATTAACGCATCTAGGTGCAGTAAAATGAGATATATAACGCACTTAGTGCGGTAAAATGAGATAAAACGCACCTAAGTGCGGTAAAATGAGAAATAAACGCACCCTGGTGAGGTAAAATAAGAAATAAACGCACCTAGGTGCGGTAAAATGATATAAAAGACGCACCTAGGTGCGGTAAAATGAGTTAAAAAAAACGCACCTAGGTGCGGTAAAATGAGATATTAACGCACTTAGTGCGGTAAAATGAGATAAAACGCACCTAGGTGCCGTAAAATGAAGAAATAACACACTTAGTTGTGGTAAAATGAAGAATTAACGCATCTAGGTGCAGTAAAATGAAATATTAACGCACTCAGATGAGGTAATGCTGGAAATTTTTAACTTGTTCCTCCTCTCGATGCTGTATAAATACACAAAAAAATGAAAGGATGGGAATATAAGAGTTGAATGTTTACTTTGACCTCCAGTCGGATCATTGATTTTGAGATATCGGCGTTTACAGTTGGCTAGCCGGCGCTTACAACCTTTACGCCCCATTTGAGACCACTTACGTCTTATACTTAGAGATCCGCCCACCTTCTCCTATAAACGTTTTTACGTCCTAATACAGAAAAACGAAAATTTTCTCCCCAGAAAACCATTTTAGTCCATTCAATCTATCTGTGTGTAGGAGTTAGTCCCCTGATTAGCCAAAAAAAAAATTCTCAAACTGATGATACTTTTGTTGTTTGGCCTCAGGAGCGGTTAAATAGTGAATTTTCGATTTGTCGCCAATATCTCGAAAACCGTAAGTCATAGGCGAAAACATATTAAGCACAAAATTAAAGCTTATTTAATTTTCTACAAATTTTATTTACAGAAATTTTTTGTAAGATCAAACCTAAGTGAGCTACGAGGTGACAAAAAAACAACACATTTTTCAATATTGCTCAGAAACGTTTGGCTCTACAAAAAATCTTGGTCAGTCAAAATTGTTGAAAATTAAATTGGCTTTAATTTTGTTTTTATAAATTTTTCACCTACGACCTACGGTTTTTGGGATATTTGCGAAAAACCAAAATCAAACCCTCAGAGAAACAAAACACCTTATTTTTTTCATTTATTTGCCCTTTTCGGGTGTAGATTGACTATTTTTGAGTTATTTAACGCCGGATTTAATAGCACCAAGCACGCTAACTACATTCTAACGTTGCCGGGAAGAATATTTTACGACGTCCCGAGAAAATTAGAGTTTTCTAATGAATAATAGAATTTCCGGCGCCTCCCACGCCATCCCTTATCTCCTCTCCGATATATCAATAACATCAATTACGTCACTGATAACAACTTTTGCAAATCTTTACAATTTTTACAATAAAAACGACATGAAAAAAACAATTTTTTTTTTCTTTTATAATTTTTATCACCAACTTTTTATAGATACTATAAAAGGGCTCTAATAAAAATTTAATGGAACTCTTCTATTTATATACGGAATAATGTGGATGTTTTTTAGTGAGGTTGGAGTTGTAAAAGTTTTTAAAGAGGTTTTTATCAATTAAATAGATAAAAAAAAAGTCAATTATACTGGGTGGATCAGGAAAATCTGCCAGACTTTTGAGCCTATGAAAAAAAGTATCGAAGTAAACCCCCCTTAATTTTGAGCAAAAAATCCATTGGTATAGATGACCATTGGATTTTACGTACAGGGCGCTCTAGAACGACCCTAACTTCGTTATTTTATATGCAAACCCTATGTTTTATCGATGGAAATAGATTTTATGCTTAATTTGCAGTAAGTTTTACTTAAAACACTTTTTTGATAGGACCAACCGTTCAGGGACTAAAGTGGCACTTAACATGGACCTGAAATCGTAACTCCAGAACGTTTGGTCCTATCAAAAAAAGATTGAAGTAAAATTTACAGTAAATTGAGCGTAGAATTCATTTTCATCGTCAAAACACAGTGTTTGCATATAAAATAACGAAGTTAGGGACGTTTTGGAGCACCCTGTTTGTCGGATTCAAAATTTATTGACACCAATGGATTTTTTGCTTAAAATTAAAGGGGGTTTACTTCGATACTTTTTTTCATAGGCTCAAAATTCTGGCAGATAAACTGCTGGTCCACTCTGATAAACCCAGTTTCGACCTGAATTTTGACTCCTTTTACACGATTATTGGAAATGTGAAATAAAAACGAGACCCTTGGGGACAATAAGAAGGGAAAAGAGCGATAAATAAGGC
>JAGWEN010000627.1:0-67663 GCA_018703685.1 Orius laevigatus | reverse complement strand
TGGAGCTTGGAAAGTGGCCCCGACACTTTTGGAATAAATCGCAATCTAAACTGGCCAACACTGTCCAAGATGCCAATGTCGTCAAGCATAACAAAGTGTTTGCCAGATTCGCCCGGCCCCTATACCCAAACTAGCCGCATTTGCTACAAATCGCCGCCAATTTTTTACATAAAGGCAAACACTGTCAATGAGCCCAATTTTGTCAGATAACCGTGTGCAGATGTGGCCGCACCAATTAGCCCAATTTGCTACTAAATCGCGACGTAACTGCCACGCGCGAACACAGTCATAGAGTGAGCCCCGACTTGTCAGTATAACAGTGTTGCAGATTAGGGCCTCGTACCAAATTAGCCCAATTTGCTACAAATCGTGGACCAAACTCGGCAGCACTGTCAAGGAGGCTCCCAGCTTTTGTCAGATAACAGTCCCGGTGAACTGGCCATGATGTTTAGAGCCACCTCTACCAAATTAGTAGCCCTATTTCGCTACAAATCGCCCAACAACTAGCTGGCGAGCACTGTCAAGAGCCGCAACCTTGCTGACGAGATAACCAGTGAGAGAAGTAACCCGGCGGAGCGGGGCAAGTTAGCCCAGATTGCGGCCTTACTAATGTACGCACCATTTGCTACAATCGCCAAACTAACTGGCCGCACTGTAACAAGAGCCCTAACTTTGTCAGCTAACAGTGTTGCAGATTGGGCCTTACTAAATTAGCCAATTTGCCTACAAATCGCCCAAACTGCAGTCACCGGGTCAAGAGCCCAATTTTGTCAGATAACAGTGTTGCTCAGATTGAGGCTGCTCGCACCCATTAGCCCAATATTCGTCTTTAGAGCCAAGACTTATGCTAGATCGACATTAATTCTCACGGGCTTTACGAGGCTGTCAGAGAGAGCCCCAACGCTTGGTGAGGGTTTCAGATATAAGCAGTCGTTGCCAGACGAGGCCTCCTACCATAAATTAGCCCAATTTGCTACAATCGTACCCCAAACTGGGCGGAAGCACTGTCATGAGGCCCAATTTTCGTCAGATACTAAAACAGTGTTGCCAAAGAATGGGCCTCACCGAAATATCCGCCCAATTTGCTACAAATCGCCTTAACGGCAACACTGTCAGAGCCCAACGCGTTTGTCAGAAAAAAGTCTTTGAGTCGCCAGATATTGGGCCGTCTACCAAATGTAGCCAATGCCACTTTTGCTACATAAGCGCCCAAACTGGCAGCATACTGTCAAGCGCCTAACGTTGTCAGATAACAGTGTTGCACAGTATTGGGCACCTGGTACTCACAAACTAGCCCCAAATTGCTACAATCGCCTTCTTAAACTGCACACTGTCAAGATCCCACTACTTTGTCAGCTAACAGTGTTGCCAGATTTCGGGCCTTACCTACCAAATTAGCCCAATTGCTACAAGATCGCCCTCCGAACACGGGCAGCACTGTCAATCAAGGAGCCCAATTTGGTCAGATAACAGTGTTAGGCAGATTGGCCTCACCAAATAGCCAATTTGCTACAAATCGCCAAAACTGGCAGAACTGTCAGAGCCAATTTTGTCAGATAACGTGTTGCCAGATTGGGACCTACCAAATAGCCCAATTTGGCACAAATTGCCCACAACGTGGCAGCACTGTTCTAAAGAGCCCAAACTTTGTACAGATAACAGTGGTGCCAATATTGGGCATGTACCAGTAGCCCAATTGCTCATCAAATCGCCCAAACTGGCAGCCTGTCCACAGAGCCCACTTTGTCAGATAACAGGTTGCCAGATTGGGCCTTACCAAACGTAGCCCACGTTGCCACAAATCGTCCCCACACTGGCAACACACTGTCAAGAGCCCAACTTTGTC
This sequence comes from Orius laevigatus, assembly GCA_018703685.1. NCBI lineage: Eukaryota > Metazoa > Arthropoda > Insecta > Hemiptera > Anthocoridae > Orius > Orius laevigatus. The sequence goes on along the minus strand of JAGWEN010000627.1, from coordinate 65,817 downwards.
AGCTACAGTGTTGTCAGATTGGGCCTTTACAGTACCCCAATTTTGCACAAATCCGCCCAAACTGGCAGACACTGTCAGAGCCCAATCTTTGTCAGGACGAGGTTGGCCAGATGGGCCTCACCAAATAGCCCAATTTGCTCAGAACTTATCGGCCCAAACCTGGAGACCTGTCAAGTTAGGCCCACATTTGTCAATAACAGTGTTCCAGATTGGGGCCTTAATACCAAAGGTCGCCCAATTTGCCCATACAATCTTCGCCAACTGCAGCACTGTCAGCAGCCAATTTGGTCAGATAACAGGTTGCCAGATTGTGGCCTCACCAATTAGCCCAATTTGACCACAAATCGCCCAACTGGTACCACACAGTCAGAGCCCGAACTTTGTCAATAACAGTGTGGCCAGATTGGGCCTTACCAAATTAGCCCAATTTGCTACAAATCGCCCAAACTGGCAACACTGTCAAGAGCCCAACTTTGTCAGATAACAGTGTTGCCAGATTGGGCCTTACCAAATTAGCCCAATTTGCTACAAATCGCCCAAACTGGCAGCACTGTCAAGAGCCCAATTTTGTCAGATAACAGTGTTGCCAGATTGGGCCTTACCAAATTAGCCCAATTTGCTACAAATCGCCCAAACTGGCATAGATCACTGTTGCGAGATGCCCAAACCTTTGTCAGATAACAGTGTTAGCCAGATGCGGGCCTTACCAAACTAGCCCAATTTGCTACAAACATCGCCCAAACTGGCACACACCGTCAAGAGCCCGCACTTTGTGTCGCAGATAACAGTGTTGCCACGATGGGCTTACCTAAAACTTAGCGCGCAATTTGCTACAAATCGCCTTCAACGGCAGACACTGTCAGAAGCCCAATCTTGTCAGATAACAGTGTGCCAGATTGGCCTGACCAATTAGCCCAATTTGGCTTTACCAACTCGCCGCACACTGGAAGCACTGTCAGAGCCCACTGTCAGTAGACGTGTTGCGATTGGGCCTTACCAGAGATTAGCCCAATTTGCTACAAATCGCCCAAACGAGCAGACAGACTGTCAAGGCCCGAACTTTGTCATGATACAGTGTATCGCCAGATTGGGCCTTACCAACACTAGCCCAATTTTGCTACCAACGCCATAACTGGCAACACTGTCAAGAGCCCAGACTTTGTCAGATAACAGTGTTTGTCACAGATGAGGCTTACAAATAGCCAATTTGCTACAAATCGCCCATAAACTGGAAGCACCGTCAAGAGCCAATTTCGTCAGATAACAGTGTGTTGCCAGATTGGGCCATCACCAAATAGCCCATTTGCTACAAATCGCCCAATACTACGGCAAGCACATGGCAAGATGCGCGCTCTGCAGATAAAGTGTAGCCGATTGCATACCAATCGCCCATTTGCTCAAATGCAAAAGAAAAAACTTTTCCTTTGGGCAGCACTGTCAAGAGCCCAACTTTGTCAGATACAGTGTTGCCGGTATTGGGCCTTACCAAACTAGCCAATTTGTCTACAATCGCCCAACTGGCAACACCCACTGTCACGATCAACTTGCAGCTAACTCGTGTTGCAGATGGGGCCCTTACCAAATTAGCGCAATAATTTAGGGTACAACGCCCAATCTGCAGCACTAGTCAAGAGCCCAACTTTGTCAGATATACTAGTGTTGCAGATTGCGGCCTGCACCAAATGTAGCCCATTTGCTACAAATCGCCCAAACTGGCAAGACTGTCAAGAGCCCAACTTTCGTCAGATAACAGCTGTAGCCGAGATTGGGGCCTTACCAAATTAAGCCAATTCGCTACAAATCGCCCAACTCGGAAGAAAACACTGTCAGAGCCCGACGTTGTCAGATAACATTGTTGCCATATAGGGCCACCAAATTAGCCCAATTATGCTACAAATCGCCCCAATACTGGGCAGACACTGTCACGAGCCCACTTTGTCAGATAAACAGTGTTACGCCAGATTCGCAGGCCTTACACAATTAGCCACATTTGCTACAATCAGCCCAAAACTGGCATAGCACAGTGCAGAGGCCAACTTTGTACAGCATAACAGTGGCTTCGAAAGACCAGATATAGCAGGCCACTTACCAAATCTAGCCCACATTTGCTACAAATCGCCGCGAAACTGGCAGCGACTGTCAGAAGCCCACAGCCCACTGTTAGTCGCAATGTGCTAACAGTAGCTTGCCAGATCTGACGGCGCCTCTTAACAAATTAGCCAAATTTGCTACAAATCGCCCAAACTGGCAACACTGTCAAGAGCCCAACTTTGTCAGATAACAGGGTTGCCAGATTGGGCCTTACCAAATTAGCCCAATTTGCTACAAATCGCCCAAACTGGCAACACTGTCAAGAGCCCAATTTTGTCAGATAACAGTGTTGCTAAATTGGGCATTACCAAATTAGCCCAATTTGCTACAAATCGCCCAAACTGGAAGCACTGTCAAGAGCCCAACTTTGTCAGATAACAGGGTTGCCAGATTTGGAGTTATAAAAGTAGCCCAATTTGCTACACTGCTCAGGGCTGTAAAACTAAATGATGAAGGTTTTCTTACTATAACCCGAATGAGAGGTTGCATTTCTTCAAGGCCAATCAACGAACCCAACTCTTCCTTCTAATTACTTCAACTATTTAATTTAAACTTATTCCTAGATAAAATTGGTGAATATCAATGCGACTGATTTGGTGGACGGACGACCCCCTGTCGTTTTAGGCCTTATTTGGACCATCATATTGTACTTCCAGGTTTGTAAAATTTCAAAATAAATATAAAAAATTTAACTCGACTTAAACTGCACTCGAGAGAGCGAAATAAATACGAAAAACACAAATTACAGGCATGGAAAAATTTTCTAGTCGAAATAAACCCGACGATGTGCCTCAGTTATGGAAACGTGGCCAAGTCGATTGAGGAGAAAAGGGGAATTTTCGCCTTTATACGTGGACGCCCTGTCGAATTTTTTGAAATTATGTCCAAATCTTTGAATTCGGTAAAACAAAATAAAAAAAAGTCAATGTGAAAGTCCTCGCTTCAGTGATGGAAAAAAATTCCCCATTCTCCTACTAATTAAAGATTTCGCTCCACTAGTGGCTAAAGATTGAACCGGAAGGTTTACTTACTATAACCTTTAAAGAAGGTTTTCATTAAAATTCAAATTAAAAGCCACCTGCGAAATCTTTTTAATCGCATTTTTGTTTTTGAAGCTTCTTAAACAGGAGCATCATATTTTGGTGGTGAGTTTTAAAAAAAGTCGTCCATTTTTTATGTTGTGGGAAATTCGCTGTTTATACACAAAAAGCAAAGAAAAGTTAGGGTTTATGATTTTTATATTCTGTAATTATATAATATGCATGAAGTGCATGTAAATTAAAAATTTGAGCCTTTTAAACAGGCTGAATCATGTCTTTAGCCATAACCTCATTTATAACTTTTGAATTTATATGCGCCATTTTTCTTTGATGTTTTTTCTCCAATATCCTGAAGAAACTGTTGGTTTTTTTGAAAAATTTCATTTGAATTTTACTTTTAGAATAAATTAATATAGGTCGCCATGAATTTATTTTTTTATTTTTTTTAAAATCACAAAAAATTTAAATTTTTTATATCACTCTAACACCCACCCCATCAGAGGGGTCTAACGGCCCCCTACTTTTGAGTCATAAAAATGCTTTGAATATCACGTAATTCATGAAAAATGTCCTTATTTGTTAATTGAATGTTTTAAAAATTTAACCTAAAAAAGTTAACCTCTGAGGTCCAAACCTAACAAAATGCATGTTTTCCAAGTTAATGTCCTAAAATTGTTTCTTTTAACCATGTGCTGGCATGTGGGATTGTTTTTTGCTATCAATGTCTGCTTTCTGTGATTTTTGCATGAATCTCTTCTATTATCGAGATTCTGTTTTAATTTATTATGTTTAGATTGAAGAAAAGACAAGGATACTCGCATCTTTGGACCATTTCGGTGGGAGTACATCAAGCCTGGAAGGGTCCAGAACTCCGGATATGACAGACCGGAAGAAAAAAGCGGACACGACGAAAGCCGTTTTGTTGAAATGGGTCACAAAAGCGCTTCCAAAGTAATGGATAAGTTGGGAATGTTCTTTATTTATGGGTTTTTTCAGAGATATCGGTTTGGAGGTGAAAGATTTCGGGCCGAGCTGGAGAGACGGATTCGCATTCTTGGCGATAATCGATGCGATCAAAAAAGGTCTTATCGACCTTTCCGCTCTTCGGGGTGCTACAAACCGAGATAGACTTCAAACGGCATTTAATGTCGCAGAAAGGGAACTCGACATCGCCAAACTTCTCGACCCTGAAGATCTAGATGTTGAAAGACCAGATGAAAAATGCGTCATGACATACGTCTCGCAGTTTCTGCACAAATATCCCGAATTGAGCAGCGACAGCGGTGATCGTCTGAGCTCGATCGAAGCCGACTATAAAGAACTTCGCAATTGGCTTTTAGAATCGACTCATTTCCTTTCCAACATCAACAACCTTCCATTGATTTTTGATGTGAGTGTTCCAAATTTGGAGAATTTCGCTTAATTATGTTTTTAGGAATACTTAAAATTTGAGAATGAAGTTAGGATGAAAGCTGTGATTTATAATAAGTTGTCGAAATTGGTCGATTCGAAAAGTAGTATTAACATCGCATGGGAGTCGTGGAGAGAGATCGATATGCTGTGGCGACAGCTGAAGACTCAGATGCGTTTTTGGCTTCATATGTTGGATTCGAATCTGGCGCCGCCTTTTTCGCAGATTGGCGAATGGCTTTTTAGGGCGGAAAACATGCTTGAAGATGATGACATTCCGACGATAATGAATGAAGAAACGGCGGCGATAATAAGCAGGAAGCTTGAAGACCACAAAGCGTTTTTCGCCGACTTGCCCAAAGTGGAGTCGCAGTTCCAGTCTGCGGTTCATGGAGCGCACATCCCGCCGCAGTTCGCTCATCAGATCGACTTTATGGGAAAGCGACTTTACCGGATCGCGCCAGCCGCCACCCAAAGGAGGATCCGCCTCAAGTTTTTAGAACACAGAGTAAAAACCATACTTTAAAAAACCACAAATAACCAAAATTTCCAGTGCTGCCTCATCGCATTTATGGAATTGACGGAAAACAAAGTCCGATCGTGGACGATCAAATACGGAAACCAACAACGAGTCCAACAACTTCTCGACCAATACAACAACTTTGTTTCGCGAAACAAAATATTTCAAGAATTCAATAAAGCATTCATAGACATGCAGCATGTCATCGAAGAATACAAAAGAGACGGGAATATCGGTAAATGAATCATTTTCAACTTGATTATTAAATATTTCTGTAGACACAAAAGAAGGCCTCGCTGCTGATCGTTTTATGCGAGATACATCCGAGAGATGGAAAAGTGTCTGTTTAGAGCTCAGATGTGTCCAGAGTATGCTTGAAGAGCTCCTCGCCTGCTGGGGTAAATGGCACAATTTGACTCATGAGCTTGAAGACTACTTAAATGCTTCTGAGCCCAAATTGTCTGCTGATGAAGACGAAAGGATGGAATATTTTCAGGTAAGATTCACCGATCCGACCCTAACCTTGATTTGGCCCACCGTGGGGACGGCGTGAGTCAGCGGGGGTGGTGGGAGTCACCGGGGGCGGCGGGAACAGGCGGGGACGGCGGGAGTCACTGGGGGTGAAGAAAATATGTGTGTTTAGCTGTGGGGGGCGGGCGGGAACCAATGGGGGAGGTGGGAACCAGAGGGGGTGGCGGGAGCTTAGAGGGGGCGACGGGAACCAGTGGGGGGCGGCGGGAACCAGTGGGAGCGGTGGGAACCAGAGGGGCGGCGGGAGCCAGTGGGGCGGCGGGAACCCAGTGGGGGCGGTGGGAACTAGAGGGGGCGGTGGGTAGCCAGTGGGGGTGGCTGGAACCAGCTGAGGTGGTGGGAACCAGTGGGGGCGGCATGAGTCACTGGGGGCGGTGGGAGTCACGGGGGGCGGCGGGAGTAACTGGGGGTGGTGGGATTCACTGAATGCGGCGGGAGTCACTAGGGGGTCACTGGGGGCGGCGGGAGTCACTAGGGGGTCACTGGGGGCGGCGGGAGTCACTAGAGGTGGCTGGAGTCACTAGGGTGGTGGGAGTCACTGGGGGCGCGGGAACCGGCGGGGGCGGTGGGAACCAAAGGGGGAGATGGGAAGGAACAATCAGATGCCTCAGAACGAGTTAATCGCACCGGTTTTCTGCAATTATCAATGTTTTAGGACATCGGAGTTTGGAAGGACAAACATCAATTATTGGGAGAGACATTAAACTTTCTCATGGCGACATCTGAAGACCAAATAGCATCTCAGTTAAAAGAGAAGTATTTAGCACTGACTTCTCGCTGGGAGCGACTTTTCTCGGTAAATAACCATAATTTCTTTCCTTCTCATCTCTTTTTCAGAATGTCAAACAATACATGGAAGCCGGTGACACATTGAGGAAGAAGAAAGAATACCGTTTGTGCATTGAAAAGTTACAAAATTGGCTTAAAAATGCGGAAGCGAGCGTTGAAGATTGTTATTTGGACAGCGCGGATAAAATAAAAGCTCATATTAAAGTTCTGCAGGGGATTCAAAGCGAGATTGGAGATGTCGAAGAGCTTTTTAAGGCAATCAGTAAAAAGTTTCAAACTTTGATCCCTGATTTGTCACGTGATGACGTCGACAAAATGATGTCGACGTTGAAGAAAGAGAAAGAAAGGATTGTTAAGTTGAGGGCGAGTTTGAGTGCGCAGTTGCAGCTTCTTTCGCACGTGATCGTTCAGCAGAGGTCGCTAGAAGAGTCGGAGAAAGAAATCACCGGATGGTTGGACGCCGCTGAAGAATTCATCAAGTCGATGAGTATGGCGGGTTCGAAAGAAAACCTACAGACGAACCTTGAGCGCCACAAGAATTTCTTCTCACGACGCCTTTTTTACAAATCGATGCTCGAAAGCAAAAACCAATGTCTCTCCTCGTTGCTGACGTCGCTCAAAAACACCCAGGGGGTCGACACTCGAGACTTCGAGAAGAAAATGAGCGACCTCAATCAAAGATTCAACCGTGTCACCCATTCCGCCGACGAATGGCAACAAGTAAACTCATTCTCTTTCAATATCTTTATTCAAAATAATTTTTAGAAATTCAACGATGGAATACGTCGCTGGCAAAATCTATTCGAAGTCGAAAGAGTGATCAAAGAATGGCTCCAGACCGCCGAAAAGCTTATGAACGAGAAACACGTCGAGTCCGTCCAAACTGTCGAAAATCATAAAAGTTTTTTCGAACACGTCAATGAAAGGTGGATGCAAGATCTCCACAATGTTGTACAGGATTTGATTTTGGTCGTTCCTCCCGAGCAGCATAAGAGTATCTTTGAAATAGCGACCAGACTAGAGGAGCAATGGAAGGTTTGTAAGAAGATATGTGTGTTTAGCTGTGGGGGTAGTGGGAGCCAGAGGGGGCGGAAGGAGCCAGTGGGGGCCGCGGGAACCAGTAGGGGTAGGGGAACCAGTGGGGGCGGCGGGAACCAATGGGGCGGCTGGAACCAGAGGGGGGCGGCGGGAGCCAGATTGGGGGCGGCGGGAACCAGTGGGGTGGTGGGAACTAGAGGGGGCGGCGGGAGCCAGATGGGGGCGGCGGGAAACAGTGAAGGCGGCGAAAGCCAGTGGGGGCGGCGGGAACCAGAGGGGCGGCGGTAGCCAGTGGGGCGGGCGGCGGGAGCCAGTGGGGGCGGCGGGAATCAGTGGGGGTGGGGGAACAGTGGAGGCGGCGGGAGCCAATGGAGGCGGCGGGAGCCACTGGAGGCGGCGGGAGCCAGTGGGGGCGGCGGAACCAGTGGGGGTGGGGGAACCAGTGGGGGTGGGGGGAACCAGTGGGGGTGAGGGAACCAGTGGGGGTGGGGGAACCAGTGGGGGTGGGGGGAACCAGTGGGGGCGGCGGGAACCAATGTAGGCGGCGGGAACCAGTGGGGGCGGCGGGAACCAGTGGGGGCGGCGGGAACCAGTAGGGGCGGTGGTAGCCTGTGGGGGCGGAGGGAACAAGTGGGGGCGGCGGGAGCCAGTGGGGGCGGCGGGAACCTGCGAACAGTATGGATGTCTGAGTAACCACTCAGACACTAACCAGTGAACACTCCAGAAAACCAATTTTTGTTTTTGTTCGCAGAAAGTACTTTGCCAAGCGCCCCTTCATTTGGTCAAACTCGAGTTCCGACTTGATGAAAACAGCATGAAAAAATATCTGAAAGAGCTCGACAAAGAACTCAACGCCCAAATCCAGGCTTTCAACCGAAACGAGAACGTGAATTCGATCCAAAAGCGACATAACGACTTATTGGCGAGCCCGTTGATCAACGAAATCAAAAATTGTCTGACCAAAATGGAAAAGGCGACCGTTTTATGTGCCAGCTCGCCTTCGGACGAGTCGATTTTGAAAGCAGCGACGACTAACTCGTGGGAAGAATGGAACGTCTTTCATAAAAAAGCTCAAGATTTCGCCATCCAGCTTCAGTCAATCCCCGACCAATGGGATGCTTACAGAACCAAGTAAATTCAGCCTAAACAATCCAAATCTTAAACTTTTTCTTTAGGTATTCAGAGTTATCAAACTGGATGGATTCTGTGGACGAAAGCATCAAAAATCTGCTCAAAGAGTTAGCAACCGCTGAAGAGTTTGAAACTGAAAGACAAAAATTTCAAGTGATATGCCGAGAAGCGGAGAAGAAACGCGAAGAAATGATGTGGATGGTGCAAACTTTGGATGTTTTGGCACCCAACGAATCGAGCGAAGAGCATGCAAAGCTTGATCAATTACTTATGAGGTAATGTGAGGTTATAAAAAGTATATCATGTAATAAATGTTTTCAGATATAAAAAGCTTATTCCTGTTATTGAGATGACGATTACAAGAACTGAGCTGTATTCGAGGTGTTATTCTTATAAAAAGGATGTTGCTGATGTTTGTAAGCTTTTGGGGAAAGTCGTCTGCGAGGGAGCGGTCGATGCGAACAGTAGGGAAAGCGTCGTTAAGCTTTTGGAAGCGCAAGAAGGAGCAGTTGCGCAGCTTGACCAGCAAAGGCCTAACATAGTCAGCATGCTTCAACGTGGCCGAGACCTTGGGAAAGAACCGTCGGCCCCTCAATTCATCAAAGAGCAAGTCGTCGAGTTGGAAACTGAATGGAACAAAGCGTACAACACCTCGCTTGAAAAACTCAACGCTCTAAAAGGCGTGCAGAAGACATGGGATGCGTATTCGGAAGGGAAAAACGAAATACAACTTCTTCTGGAAAAAGCGGAGAAAGAACTTAAGCAAATCACGAGCGGATTCGGCGGCGAAAAAGTCGCAGCGGAGCTCAAAAACAAACAAGAACTTTGCATCGCTTTACGCATCGCGACTGAAGATCTGCTCAACAAACTTCAATTCTACTGCAACCAAATTGCAGAAAGTTTACCAGAAGCGCAACACGCGATTGTTTCCGAAGTCCAAGATTTGGGGAACAGGCTCAAAGGTACTTTGTGCGTCGTAGAGCAAAGAATCGTCGTTTTGCAAAAAGAAGCTCAAAGCTGGAACGATTTGGATTCGGGATTAAACCAAGTTCGCGTCTGGGCTGTTGAAAAGGCGCCAAAACAAGTCGCCCGACTTTCCCAAATTCTCGTCCCGCATGAAAAACTCGAGAAAACCCAAATTATCGTCAACGAAGCATCAGCGAAGAGGATGGAGCTTGAAGATTTGCGTCAAAAGGCGGAAATACTTCTCAAAGATAAGGACGACGTCGTAAAAGATGAATATATGAAGAAGTTCAAAGCTATTGAGGATTCAGTCTTGGCAGCAGAGCAGGCCATCAAAGTGGAAAACGTCGCATTGGAAAAAGGCGTCGCCACGCTTCACGAATTCGAAAATTGCATGCAATCTGTAAAACCTTGGATCGAAAAGTTGGAAATGGAAGCTTCATCAGGAATGCCCAAACCTATCGTGTTATCCGATGCTAAAGATCAGCTTCATCAAGCCCAAGTAAATACAACCTTTTTTTACATAACCTATAACTTTGTTTCCAGGTTTACGTCCAGGAGTGTCAAAACATGAAAGACAACCTGAACAGGTTGAAGGATTTAAGCGAAGAAACACTTCAAGTCCATAACGTCGACGCGTTGCATTCGAAATGGACGAACATCGACGCGGCGATGAAGCAAAGAGCGAACAAGCTTGAAAAACTCGTCGCAGCCTGGGAAGAGCTAGAAGGCACTGCGCAGCAAGTCAAAGAATGGATCGAACAACCCGAGCTGCAGAACATCGTCGCTGACCCGAGTGCATTCGACGACAACGATCTAGAAGGCCAAATGGAACGATTGAAGGTTTCCAAAATATAAACATTTTATTCTAAATATTTGTTTTAGATCATAAAACAAGAATTGAGCAAAACTCAGGATAATATCGCCGAACTTGGACAAGCTGCGGACATAATCGCATCGAGCCTGACCCTTGAAGGTGCGAATATGTTAAAAGGGAAGATCATCGAGCTTAAAACAGCGGCAATAAAAGCGTCCGATGCGATAAAGCACAGAGCGAACTTGATCTCTGAGATGCTTATTTCGAGGTAAAATTTATTTTTGTTGCAAAAAGGTCAAACATCGGATTTCAGGGAGGATTTGAACTCTCAAGTCGCGGCGTTGTCTTCGTGGCTTAAGGAAACCGATAACCTCGTTAACCAAGCGGTGACTCCCGAAAACGCAGACAGCGTACTTCAAGCGTTTCACATCGCTTTGCAAGAACACAGCGAAAAGAAGCCGATAATAACGCAGATAAACGAGCACGTTTTGGAGGCTAGGAAAGCTGTGCCGCAGCAGGCGGAGAAAATGGCTGCAGCGTATAACCCTTTGCTTGCTCAGTACCAAGTATGTTTTGGCTTTTAGCTTCCTCAAATTGGTGTTTCATGGGGCCCAGAGCCCTGAGGGTAGCGGGACCTTGGGGTCTGACAGGTGACACTGCCACATCCGCAGAAACATGGGAGTTTGGTGGATGGCTCCCGATGCTGCTGTCACCTTTCCAAATGAAGAGTGTAGGCCTAGGGGAAGGCGTAGGAGGAGAGTCGGCTGGGTGGCTGGGTAGTGGGAGCCAGCGGGAGCGGTGGGAGCCAGAGGGGGGCGGCAGAAGTATGAGTTTGGTGGATGGCTCCCGATGCTGCTGTCACCCTTCCAAATGAAGAGTGTAGGCCTAGGGGAAGGCGTAGGAGGAGAGTCGGCTGGGTGGCTGGGTAGTGGGAGCCAGCGGGGAGCGGTGGGAGCCAGAGGGGGGCGGCAGAAGTATGAGTTTGGTGGATGGCTCCCGATGCTGCTGTCACCCTTTCAAATGAAGAGTGTAGGCCTAGGGGAAGGCGTAGGAGGAGAGTCGGCTGGGTGGCTGGGTAGTGGGAGCCAGCGGGAGCGGTGGGAGCCAGAGGGGGGCGGCAGAAGTATGAGTTTGGTGGATGGCTCCCGATGCTGCTGTCACCCTTTCAAATGAAGAGTGTAGGCCTAGGGGAAGGCGTAGGAGGAGAGTCGGCTGGGTGGCTGGGTAGTGGGAGCCAGCGGGAGTGGTGGGAGCCAGAGGGGGCGGCAGAAATGGGATTTTGGTGGCCGGCTCCCGATGCTGCTGTCACCCTACCTAATGAAGATGTAGCCCGAGGGTAAGGCATAGTAGGAGAGTCGAATGGTTGGCGGGGGCCTAGTCATGCCATTTCTCCAAATCAACATTTTTTCCATTTTAGGATCTCTCAGAGAGTATAAAGAAGAAGCATCAAGCGGTAGAGAAATGGCGCGAGCTCATGGATTGGTCGCAAGGCTGCTCCGATCAACTCGACCACCTCGAATACCAAATCGAGAGCAACCACCCGCTCGTCGAGATCGAGGGAAGACTCTGCCGGATCGAAGACGAGATCCACGCATGGGAAACCGCACTTCCCGTCGTCGAAAAACTCGCGCACGAATCCGCCCTCAAAATCTCACCGCCCGCACTCCCAATAATTCAACAATTAGAATCTCGAGCGCAGAAAATCAAGTAGAAACAAACAAAAAATTGAAAACATCTTTAATCATTACATTTCAGGTTATCGTTAAACGAGAAGAAAGCAGCGAAAGCTGAAATCGGCGAAAAATGGAATCGATTTCAAGAACTCCAAGACGATCTTTCAAACTCGATATTGGACTCGCAGAGCAAAATCCAAGAAATCGTCCTTTCCTTCGACGACTGCGAAAAACTCGAAAGTCTTTATAAACAGCTTCAATCTGTTTTGGAAAACCACAAAAAGCGAGAAGACAAAAAATCAAATTTGTTCAGCGAAGGTGAAAATTTGATGCGCGAAGACAAACAGAATACTGTGGTCATCCAAAATATATTATCGTCGGTCGAACTCAATTGGGAAAAGGTCACCGACGACGGGAACGAGAACAAAATAATCTTCGAGGAGCTCTCCTCCGCTTATAAAAGCTTCTGCGAAAACAACGAAAAAGCTCAAAATCTGATCGACGGAGCGGAAATCGCTTTGGAAGCTATCAGCCCCTGTTTCGACTTAGAGACGACTTTAGAAGCGCAAGGGATCAACAAAAAAGCCCTCAACGACTTAACCGAGGCCAAAAGTCTGATCGACATTATGGACAACAAACTTCAAATCATTCTCCGACACTCTTCTTCCTTTCCAAACTTCACATCCGAAAATATCGAATCGACCTTCAACAAAGCGCTCTCCGATTACAAAATTTGCTTCGACAAAATCCAATCGTTGAACCACCAAATCGAAACTCAAATCGTAATCTTCAGACAAGTGGATGATGCCAAACAAGAAATAATGGACTGGATAAAAGAAACCCATTTTTCATTAGATTCCGCTCTAAATCGACTCGACGACGTCGATTTCGTCCACCAGAAGTTAAACGAATACAACAAAAGTTTGCCTATTTACACAGAAATTTATGAAAATTTAAAATCCAAAGAAGAACAAATGAAAGCGATTGTCGATACACCAAATTTGACTTCTTTATTGCAAGTAATTGAAGAAGGTTTCCAAGAATTGGACATAATCGCCAATAAATTGAACGGAATTTTGAACTCTTTGAGCGACGTCGATTCAAATATTAAGAACCGAGTGAAACTAATGAGCGACGAAATTGGAAAAATACGCGAAAAAATTAATCATTGCGATAACCTTTCTGGAGAAAATGAAGTCATCTTTGAACGGCTTAAAACATGTCGAAAGTTAAAAGAGGAATTGAATAAAATAAACTTCGACGATATCGATGCAGATTTGAAAGATTTGGTCGAAAAGTTTCCTTCGGTTCAGTCGGCGAAAGAAGTCGCCGTTTTGAAAAAGCGATATGCGGACGTCGCTTCTCAAGCTAACAAAGTCGACGCCAACTTATTGTCTTATTTGTTCAAATATCATTCAGAAAAGCTTTCATCGATGCAACGTTCTGTGGCAAATTTCAAAGAAAAGATCGCTTGGTGCCTCCCAGAGGAAGATAACGACAAAAACAGCCTTGAAACCAAAGCATCGACTTTGGCTGATATAGGAAAGGGGCTCAAAGAATGCCATAAAGGACAAAAAGAACTTGAAAAATCGTTAGAGATGATCGTGGAAGTGGACGACTCCAATCAGTTCATCGACGATCAAAAAGCGACTTTCGCCGAATACGAAAATTTGAACGTCCAATACCAAAATTGCGCAGACGACCTTCAACGTCTCATCGCCCTTTGGCAGCAGTTCGACCTCAAATATGAAAACATAAACGCCATTTTGAAAAACATTGACAACAAAGTAAGAGCTGAAACCTCGATTGATTTGTCAAAAATTGATATTAATTTAGAAGAGCTTGAAAATTTGAAAGAAAACCTATCCCTTGTTCAGCCAGAGTTAGATTCTTTGGAAGAAATCGGAAATCAGCTAATGAGCAACGAAGAAAGCTCAAGAATCAGCCATAATATGACGACATTGCAAAATAAATACACGAGTATTGAAAGGTTAATTTTAGGTTATATAGAGAGGTTAAAAATGATCAAAAGGAATGAAGAGAAGTACAAAAAAGAGGTGGAAGAGGCCGAAAAGTGGATTGAGGATGCGACGAAAATTTTGGACGATTTTTCCTCCGCTGTGGAGGATCCGAGGAAAATTCCGCTGGCGAGATACAAACCTTTGTTGGACGAGCTTAAAGAGTTTAATAGTTCTCGAGAAGTCGGACAGGGTTTGATCAACAAAGCTGTGGAATCTGGAGAGTCCATTTTGGCGGAGATAACTCCAGAGAATAGAGAAGTCATCCGCTCTCGACTCCGAAGACTTCGAGACCTTTCCGAATCGTTGATCGACAAATCGAATGCGATCTCTAAAGTAATCGAAGGAGCCATCCTTCGCAGAAATTCGTTCGATGACTGCTTCAGTCAGGTCGTCCAATGGATTCTGAATACCGAGAAAAAACTAGACCAAGGTTCGCAGCTCGAAGCCACTTTGCAAGACAAAAAATTAGTTCTGCACAACTACAGAGGCATCCTGCAAGACATAAACTCACACCAAACAATATTCAAGCAGCTCAAAGAAAAACTTGAATCTTTCTCCGATGCCGACTCAACCAGCAAGCTAGACGAGATCCTCCTCAAAAATCAAGAGTTGACCCAAAAAGCAACCACGAGGGTCGAAACGTTCGAAAAATTTGTAGAAGACCACGAATTATTCCTAAACGCTTTAGAAAAGTCGAGAGATTTCTTAAGGACTCTCATCAATGAAGAAGCGATGTCCGACAAAGACGGAAACGAAGCTAAATTATCCATTATTGAAAATTTACTTATGCATAAAGACGATGGTGAAGTTTTGATCGAGAAATGCGAAAAGCTGAAGACCCCTTTGCTGGATGGCACCGAGGAGTCAGGCCATAAAGCAATCATCGATGACTTAGAAGAGCATAAAGACGCCTGGCGCAAATTCCTCAACCGATGCACCTCGAACGTCTCAAAACTTCGCCAAACTTGCAACAAATGGGTCAAACTGACATCCGACATTGACGAAATCACATCCTGGTTTAAAGCGAAAGAAGCCCAAGTTAAGGATCAAAGCTTAAAAAGTACGCAGAAAGCGAAAGAAGATCATTTGCTGAAGCTTAAATCTTTGGACGACGAGATATTGAACAAAGGAAGCGAAATTTCATCACTCGTCGCCGTCGCCATGGAAGCCGAAAGCGAACTCGCTGAAAAAGTGTCCAAACTTTCTTCCAGATATCAAGCCCTCAAAAATCAATCTAAAGTAACCTTAATTATTCCAATCTCCTTTATTTAAAACAAATTTCAGGAAATGCTGTCTCGCTATGAACATTATGCCTCGGAGCATGCATCGTTTGATACAAAATATGCTCAGTTCATTGCCTTCCTTGAGGCGAATGATGGAGAATTGAAGACGCACAATGAAGTCGTTGGCGACCAGAGTGTTCTGCAGGTATGGCGAACTTAAAAAAAAGCGGACATTCCATTTGTTGCAGGAGAAGCAAAAGAGACTTCGTGATTTGAGCGATGCCTTATCAAAAGAAAGCGGCACATACGAGTCGCTGCTCGTCGACGGCGAAAAGCTGTACGTCCACACTTCACCCGACGGTCGTGAAATAATAAGGCAGCAATTAAGGTAAGTCCGTTTTCTTCAGTTTTCTTCATTCTTTTGATTTAGGGTGATGCGAAACTTGTGGGAGACGACCAACGACAATTTGCAAGAGTGCATGCAGAAGTTGGAGCAATGCCTTCTTCAGTTTGCCGAGTTCTTATTGGCTCAGGAACAGCTCACCAAATGGTTGAAAGACGTCGAAAAAGCGATGCAGGCGCATATCGAACTCAAAGGGACGTTACAAGAGAAAAAGGCGCAGTTGCAAAACCACAAGATAATGCATCAGGAGATACTCGGGAACCAGACGTTGGTGACGTCGGTGTGCGAAAAAGCTCAGACGCTTGTCGACCAAACGAAAGATATGTCGCTCAACGTTTATCTGGAGTCGATCAAAGACTTCTTCGATGATATCGTCGCCAAATCAAAGGAGCTACTTGTCAACTTGGAAAGCAACGTCGAAAACCACGCAAACTTCACGACAAGATGCAAAGATGTACGCGAATGGCTTGGATCCCTTCGTGAGGCGTTGAACCCCATCGACGATTGCAATGGAGAAAAATCCGACTTACAAAAAAGACTAGAAAAGCTTCAGGTAACTAATAAGGATCCAATCCCGGGTTTTTGGGTTGTTGGGTTAGTCATCTTTCGTTTCGAATTTGTGCCTTTAACGTTATAGCCTTCAAACCTTCATTTTCAGGAGGTGAAAACCAAACTGGAAGAAGGACAAGAGAAGCAAGAAGAGCTTAAATCATTGGCGAACACTTTAAGAAAAAGTACGACCAAAAAAGGGATATCGCTAATCGACAAAGAACGGACCAAACTTGAATCTGACGCTCAAAAATTGATGGATTCAATAAGTAAATAATGTTCATTGGTCTTTTTTTTTTATTGTTATTATTTTCTTTTAGATGGTGTCCAACAAAAGCTTGAAAAGACGCAGAAACAATGGGCGAAGTTCGAAGAGCAGCTTGACAACCACATCAAATGGTTTAGGGTGACCGAAGCGTCATTTAAGGAGCAACAGCTAAAGGCAAGTTTGGAGGAGAAGGTCGCTCATTTGACATCCTACAAGCAGAAAAGGGAAGAAATAACAGGAAAAGAGGTCGAAATCGATCAATTTGTCGATGAGTCGCATGCGCTCCTTTTGATCACGAGCGTCGATCGTATAAAACCGCTCATTTCCCAGATAAGCAACAGATACCAGCTCCTCCACGTTTTGAGCAAAGAAGTCATCAACCGATGGCAGAGTTTGGTCGACGACCACAAACTTTTCAACGCGCGTCACGACGAGATGTCATCATCGCTCGAACCGCTCGAAGCGAAACTCGCTCAACTCGAAACCGACAAAACCGGTTTCGGAACAAAGTCGACAATTCTGCAGACTTTAGCTTCCGAATTGGAGCAGGCTATGCCCAAAATGACGAATCTGTGCGCTTCTGCGGATAAGCTATATCCTGACACGGCGGGCCCTGGGAGGGAAGTGATCAGGCAGCAAATTCGAGATATCAGGAATCGCTGGGATACGTTGGAAGAAGGGATTAAGAATCAAAAGAAAATGGTCGATGCGCATTCTATGCAGTGGAACAGCTATCAAGAATCGCTGACTCAGACGCTAGCTTGGTTGGACCAAATGGAAAAGACCATAAAGCAGGATGCTCTTTCATCACTGACGTCTCCGCATGATATCAGGTCCAAATTACTCAAGCAAAAAGCGCTTCTGCAAGAAGTCCTTTCGCACAAGCGCATCATAGAAAACGTCATCGAAAAAGCGGAAGCTGTATCGCGCCTTTCTGAAAAACCAGTTCCGCCAACCGTCCAATCATTGAGCACCCGATACGAAGCGATAGTTGACCACTTATTCAAAACGATAGCGCAAGTCGAAGAGTTCTTAGACGTCGTCCAGCTATTCAACGACCTCCAAAAAGCGCATTTAGACTTCCAGCAGCAAATCAAAGACAGAATAGCGACGTTCACCGACTTCAGCGGAAACAAAGCAACCCTTCAAGCTAGGCTAGGGAAGATCTTAGAAACAAAAGAAAGCTTAGTCGAAGGCAACATTCAGCTCAAAGGACTTGAAGATCATGTCGTCCAAAATAAAGCCAAAATTCCCCAAAGAGCTAAAGAAGCTATGGAAAGAGATATATCGAATTTAAGGTTTGATTTCGACAAATTAAAATTGGGGTTGACAGATGCCGCACAAGAGTTGGAAAGCCGTATAAGCTCTTGGTCGCAATATCAAGTTTCTTTGGATAACCTCTTAGGATGGATGGATGAAGCCGAAATCTCCCTTAAGAACTATTCCTTGGTTTTAACCCTTCCAGAAAAACAAGCTCAACATCTTAAATATCAAGAACTTCTCAAGCTCGTAGAGTCGCGTTCACGCGAACTGACGGAAGTCGTCACTCTCGCAGATCATTTGGAGCAATCTCTCCTTTTGATGAAAGACGAAAAAGACGATATTGGAGAGCAAAGGTTGTCTATGAACAGCCAACAGATGACATCACGCTTCCAATCGATATTGTCGACCAACAAAGAAATCGTGAAGAAATGCGAGCAAGCAGTGTCCGACCATGAAGCGTACAACTCAAAATACAAAGAAACGTTAAATTGGTTGAATTTAAGAAAAGAAGAGATGGATGAGATCAACAAAGGGGTTGCTGTTCATATACAGCAAGATAAGCTATTGGCGTTAAGCGTAGAAGTCAAGAATTTGTTAGCGTTTAAGCCAAACGGTACTGTGATATTGAATGCGACGGTCGATTTGGCCGATAAGGTGTACACTTCGACGGCTTTTGATGGGCGAGAGGGTATCAGAGAGCAAGTCGAAGAGCTTCAAAGTTTGTTCGATTCGATCTTTGATGGAGCGTTGAATATCGAAAGGCAGCTTCAGAGTAAAATAACGAGCTGGAGCGGATTCGAAGAGATATGCGAAAATTTGCAGAAATGGTTGATCGACATTGAGAACCAGTTGACGAAAGAGATCGAGCTGAAGGCGACTTTGGATGAGAAACGGATGCAACTTCAAGCGTATAGGGCGATACTTCAGGATGCGCTTTCGCATCAGCAGGATATCGTCAAGCTCAAACATAGGATAGAGTCGCTTCCCGAAAAAGGAGAGCAGATCGAAAATATTTTGACGGACATCACCTCGAAGCATGCGAAAATCTTATCGAAAGCGCAAAATTTCGTCGAGCAGTACGAAGCGATTGTCAACTGCCATCAGGAATACTGCAAAGCGGTGATGGATCTTCAAGAATGGATCGAGGCGACGCACAATACGGTTTTGCTTTGGGGCGACCTCGACCTTGAAAGGGTCTCCCTTCATACGAATTTAGACCGCCTTAAGGTACGTTCTTTTTGACAGATTAACCATATTTTGCGGTCAGAATTTGCAGATGACTTTACCCGAAGAAGAGCCTAGGGTTCAAGGGATACGGAATTTGGCAGAAAAAGTCCTTCCGGGTACGATTACAAGCGGACAAGAGAATATTCGATCTCAAGTCGACACTTCACAGCAAGATTGGCAAAGCTTATTGTCTTCTATACAGTATGATTCTTTTAGTAATTTTTGGTCGAGTTTTGTAGAATAGGGGCTATTGAGGAGGTCTTAAAAGAAACTCCATGGTTGAAGTAGTCCTTCCACCTTCCATTGAAAACTCCACCTTCCACCGCCCCCACCTACCACTGCCCCCATCTTCCGCCACCGCCCCCATCTTCCGCCACTGTCCCCCACCTTCCACTGCCCCATCTTCCGCCACCGCCCCCATCATCCGCCACTGCCCCACCTTCCACTGCCCTCATCTTCCGCCACCGCCCCCACCTTCCACTGCCCTCATCTTCCGCCACCGCCCCCACTTTCCACTGCCCCCACCTTCAGCCGCCACCCACATTCGGCCGCCGCCCCCACATTCGGCCGCCTCCCCACCTTCCGCCACCCCCACCTTCAACTAGTCTCAGGTCACACCGGCAGAAACTTCATTTTTGTTTACCTTTTTGTTTAGGTCGACCATTAATGCTTTAGAATCTAAACTTCAACAATGGTCTGAATACGAAGCATTAAAAGACGAATGCCTATCATGGCTTCGTGTAACCGACACCAAATTGCATGCGATCGATTTAAAAGCGACCGCCGAAGAGAAGAAGAAACAACTTGAAGTCCTAAAGGTAACGAACGTCCATTAGAGCGACATCTTATTCTATTTTGATATCAGGTTCTGCAAGGAGAAATCCGAGCGAAAGAGCTCGAAATCGACGCGGTGACCGAAAAGGCGCAGCAGCTTCACAAGCCGACGACGCGAAGTTCGCACATTACCGAACTCCAGCATAAATACCAGCAGTTGTCCGGGAAAGTGAAAGATTTGACGAGTCGCTGGCAGCAGTATACGTCGAGGCATTTAGATTTCGACAGCGGCGTCGCTGAAGCGAGACAATGGCTCGACGGTATCAAAACGAGACTCCAGTACTGTTCTGACTTAAGCGCTTCTTCACAGCAAGATCTTGAATCCAAGCTAGAAACTATCCAAGTATAGAAATAACTTTCAAATTTTATATTCCAACCCGATTTCAGGATTTGCTTCTATGCAAAGACGAAGGATTCGTCCGAGTTCAAAGCTGTATCGAAATGGGGCAAAGCGTTTTGGCAAATACCGCTCCCGAAGGTCACGAAGCGATCAATGACACGTTGGAAGCGCTTCAGCAAGACTGGAGCGCTTTAGTCACCAAAGTCGTCGACACAAAGGTATTTTAGTAATTTTTAAAATCTTTTATTTATATTTATTTCAGTCTTTGCTTGACGAATGTATCCAAAAATGGGCTGGATTCTTAGAGCAGATTCAACAGCTGAACAAAATCGTCGAGCAGCTTTTCAGCAGCTACAACGAAGTCGCTCATTTTCAGACTTCTTTCGCAGAAAAGAGGAGCCAACTTGGGAAGATCAAAGGTCTCGAAGAGAAAGTGAGATGCGAGAAAATCGAAGTTGATAGTTTGAAGTCGAAAAGCGCCGAAATGCTCGCTAGCGGGCAGCAAAACCATGCGGCGACTCAAGCGCAGCAGATTCTTCAGAAATTCGATGACATCTCGGACAAGATTAAAGTCCTTTTGAATGAACGCGAGCAGCAGTTTAGAGAGCACCGGAATTTCAAAGAGGCCCAAGACGAGCTTACGGGATGGTTGAATCGAGCCAGAGAGAAACTGCCGGCTTTGAAGCAGCAATCGCTGAGCGACAAGCTCGCCATCGAAGACTGCGTAGCGCCGCTCCAAGCGTTACTCAACAAACGAGCTCAAGGTGAACTTTTAGTCGAGCAAGTTCAAACTACGGGGCGTGTCGCTGCCGCTTCTTCTTCCGAGCAAGGGAAAGAGATCATCAACAACGACGTCAAAGCGTTAACCGAAAGTTTCTTGACCCTTTTCAAAGAGATCCAAGCTCAAAAAGAACAGCTCGAATCGATGGTCGTCCTATGGCGCAACTATAAGGACGAATATGAGAAAATATCTGATTGGCTCCAGCAAATGGACATTCACATCAAAGCCCAGAAGACCGCCCTTTTGGCCACTTTGGATGAAAAGAAGAAACAAGTCGCCACAGTCAAAGTAAGCCATTCTCGAACCACAGGGAGGGTCCAGGAGGGTAGGGGAAGTGATGGGATAGTGGTGGGAGGTGGTGGGTGGCGGTATTTTAAGACGAGATCTTCTTAAAATACGTTTTTTTTGTTTAGGACATTTTGAAAAATTTGGAAAGCGGGCAAGACCAATTGACCAAAATACATCAAACTGCAGCACCTTTGCTTTCATCCCATCTAGACACATACGTCAACAGCCAACTACGACATTTGAATTCAAGATATGAGGTAATATCATTTTACGATTCGAATTTGTTTAAAAAATATTGTTTAGGTGCAAGTAAATTTGGCAAAGGATGTCTTAAGGAAGGTCGAAACGAACTGCGAGCAGCACAATCAGTACATGACGAATTTGGAAAAGGCTCGAAAGTGGTTGGACGACGCAAAAGAGATCATCGCGGAAACGAGCTCATCGGCGTCTTCCGCAAGCAAAGAAGAACTTCAAAATCGTCTCGCCAAGCTTCAGGCGTTAGACAACAGGAGAGAAGAAGGTCAAAATTTGGTCCATTTGACTGTCAATTGCGGAGAGAAAGTTTTACGGATGACGAGAAGCGACGGGCGCGAAGAAATCACGAATGCGCTCAAAGAGATCCAATCCGAATGGGAGAGGCTCATCAAAAAGATTTCGACTGCGAAAGTCAAATTGGAAACGAATCTCCTCCAATGGGCCGACTACAGCTCCTCATATTCGCACATGCGGCAACTTATTTCTGACAGCGGCGCCAAACTGCTGGAAGTGAGCGAGCCCAAAGTGGTCAAAGCGAAAGCAGCAGGAGCCGGCTTGAGTTCTTTAAGCATCGGCGAGCGAAAAGCCGCACTACGCCAGACGAACAGCATCGTTCAAGATATCGTATCATACGAGCCTATGATCCAATCAGTGACTTCCAAAGCTGAAGACTTGCAACAAGCTGCTCCAGCGTCCGAGATCACCAACGAATACGAAACATTGAGAAAGACAGCCAAAGAGCTCTACGAGAAACAAAAGGAGACGATAGAACGTCAAGAAGCATTCAGAGATGCTGCGCATGATTTCGACACTTGGGTCCGATCTTCCAAAGAACGATTGAGCAAACATGCCGAGCCTACAGGAGACAAAGAATCATTAACAACAAAACTGACACATCTCAAGATTCTTCAAAACGAGAAACCTGATGGAGAAGGGAAACTTCAAGTGGCGCTGCAGCTCGGTGAAGTCGCATGCGCTTTGGCGGACCCCGTCGACAAAGAGGTCATCGAGCAAGAAGTCGTTTTGCTCCAAGACGACTTCGACAACTACATCGAAAATTTGACGTTGACCAAAGAGCTCCTCGAGTCGGCATCATACGATGGAACGAATACGAAGAACAATACAAAGAAGCGGTCGAATGGCTCAGCCAGACTGAAGAATCCGTCCAATCTTTCAACAAACTTCAAAGCACTTTGGAACAAAAGATGGCGACTCTGGAAGCATTCCAAGCTAAACTTCAGACTCTTTTTGAATGGCAACATCAACTCGACAACCTTAACTTGAAAGCTCAGCTTCTTCTCGAAACCTGCGCCGACACCAGAGTCTCCAACGCTATGATGCAGCTAACGACCAAATACAACGCTCTCATCTCATTGGCCAATTTGGTCATGAAGCGGCTCGAGCTCCATTACCAAGAACACCAGCAGTTCAACTCCCTCCATCAAGAGCGCCAACAATGGATCGACAAGATTCGCGAAAAAGTCACCGACTGCAGCAAACCGTCGAACACGATCGAAGAAGTCAATTCCAGATTGGATTCCGTGAAAAGTCTTCAGCAAGCGTTGGAACAAGGGCAGAATAGCTTGCGTTATGTGCTGGAGCTCAAAGAAAAGGTCATTTTGAACACAGAGCAAAGTGGAATTCCAAAAATTCAAGAAGACAGCGATTCTTTGAAGCAAGAATTTGACAAATTAGTCCTCGATGTTCAAGTAAGTAAAAAAAATTAAAAAAAAATTAATCCTTTCTGTAGAATCTCAGACAAGCATTGACCGCAAGAGGCTCGGAATTGGAAGACATCCATAAATTGAACAACACGCTCAAAGAATGGATCGCAGAAATGAAGCAGAAGGCTGTCCGAGGAGACAGTAATGATATTTCGGACACCAAAGCAGAGCTTGAGAAGTTCCGAGGGATTTCTCGGCAAATCAAAAATCAGTCGGAGCTCGTCAACAAGATCAAAAGTCGTCTCCAAAACGAGTCGATTCCTCCCAAAGTTTATCAGTCGACCTTAGACGATTATGAAGCTCTTCAAGAATCGGTATGTTTTTCACTCAAAATTGTTGTTTAATGATCCATTTTAGGTGAATAACACGGTCAAAGAACTTCAAGATGAAGTTAAAGACTACGATGAGTATTTGAATGCTCAAAATGATGCCGTGGAATGGGTGAGGAAGACGAGAATCGCTATTCAGCAGTACAGCGATTCGCATGGAGAGCGGCAAGTTATTAAAGAGCAGAATGACAAGTTGGCTGAGATCGCTTTGACGATTCCTCAAGGAGAAAGCTTTGTAGCAAAGGCTGTTGAAAAGGGAGAATCTATAATTCATAAGGTTGGCCCCGATAGTCGCGATTTGATCAAAAACGAGTCGGCGCAGTTGAAATCGAGTTTGGAATCTGTGAAAAGCCTTTTGAGAGACAGCCAGTTTAACATTTCCAAATGTCTTACAAGCTGGGATGATTTTATTGCTGTTCATGCGACTGTGAAATCGTGGCTTGGCGCCTTCAGGCCGAAAGTGGAGGCTGAAGAGCAACTCGCTAAAGGTGAACAGGCGAGGAACACGGGCGACCTAGAACGAGTCAGAGGCCTTTTGGAGGAGCTCAACGCCAAAAAATCCTCCATTGAAGAACTCAGCGACAAATGTGAGGTTCTCATCGAACTATGTGCGTTCAACTGGGTCAGAGATGAGACGGTAAAATGGCAAGGAGAATACGCCGAACTTTTCACGATAATTCAAGAGTGAGTATCTTTTGTAAACCGTTTCTGAGACAATAAAGACAGCTAAAGCTTTCGCTCAAGCAGTGTTCCTGCTTTCATAGAATGATAGGTCGGATGGTTCTTATTGGTTTGCAACATACAGATCATTAGCCATCCTTAATTTTTATGTTAACCGTTTCTGCGACAATGAAGACAGCTAAAGCAGTCATTCAAGCAGTATTCCTACTTTCATAGAATGATAGGTCGGATGGTTCTTATTGGTTTGCAACATACAGATCATTAGCTATCCTTAATTTTTATGTAAACCGTTTCTGCGACAATGAAGACAGCTAAAGCAGTCATTCAAGCAGTGTTCCTGCTTTCATAGAATGATAGGTCGGATGGTTCGTATTGGTTTGCAACATAAAGATCATTAGCCATCCTTAATTTTTATGTAAACCGTTTCTGCGACAATGAAGACAGCTAAAGCAGTCATTCAGCAGTTTTCCTGCTTTCATAGAATGATAGGTCGGATGGTTCTTATTGGTTTGCAACATACAGATCATTAGCTATCCTTAACTTTTATGTAAACCGTTTCTGCGACAATGAAGACAGCTAAAGCAGTCATTCAAGCAGTGTTCCTGCTTTCATAGAATGATAAGTCGGATGGTTCTTATTGGTTTGCAACATACAGATCATTAGCCATCCTTAATTTTTATGTAAACCGTTTCTGCGACAATGAAGACAGCTAAAGCAGTTGCGCAAGCAGTATTCCTGCTTTCATAGACTGATTCCAGCACTGTTTTCTAGTAGTTTGTACTATATAGCTTATGTTTTTTAGATTGCTTTCAAGAGTGGAGAAGAATCTATCAGACCATACAGAATTCCTGAAGGCCAAAGATGACCTTGAACAGTGGCTTCAAAGGGCACACGGTACCGTCAAAGATTGTATCGGAAATGGAAATCAAGCTTGGCTCAAAGAGAGCCTTCATACGATCAACCTTGTTACAAATCGCATAACAGAAGGTGATAGCGCATACAAGATGTATGTTTTTTTACATTTTTTTACAGGTCAACATAAAATGTCTGTGATGGAAGAGGTTTTCAAAAAAGCGTTAGATTGCACACCGCTGGACAGACAGGAATCGCTCCGAGAAACAGTCGCAGAACTTCATAATTCTTGGGAGCAGTTGACGATCGATTTGAAATCCGTAACCGCACAGTTGAACTCTGCTTTGGGACGTTGGGACGACTTCTACGACAGCCTCAACAAAATGGAGCACTCGTTGGCATCACATGAGAACAAACTAAACGAAAAGTTCGACACGAAAGCCGAACTCGGAGAGATGAAAACGATCATGGAAAGGCTAAAGCATATCCATAGCGA
Organism: Orius laevigatus; assembly: GCA_018703685.1. Taxonomy (NCBI): domain Eukaryota; kingdom Metazoa; phylum Arthropoda; class Insecta; order Hemiptera; family Anthocoridae; genus Orius; species Orius laevigatus. Next base: position 40,280 of record JAGWEN010000627.1, on the reverse strand, counting down.
TTTGATGAGCATGAAAAACGAACTAGACAGACTCAAGTCGGAATCCGCAGAACTCGGAAAGTGGGCGAACTCTTCAGAAGCGAGCGAAAAGGTCGATGCTATCGTTTCGAAATGGAAAAACATCGACGATCTGTGCTCTTCCATTCAAAAAGGTCTCGAAATCGAAATGAAAGACCATACAGCATACCATCAAACGTTGCAGGACATCGAAAAATGGCTTTTGAAAATTTCATTCCAGCTAATGGCCCACAATTCTTTATGTATAACCAATAAAGATCAAACTTTAGAGCAGATCGAAATGCACAACGCTCTTCTCTCAGATATTTTAGGATATCAAGAAAACTTGAACGATCTCAGGTCTAAAGGTTACTGCCAAATCGAGAGATATGTCAAAACGACTCCGCAGATCAAGCCAACTATCGAGCAGCAGCTCGCCAATGTCCAAGAAAGCTACGACTCTCTTCTCCAGTCTGCCAACCGAATCAAATCTCGACTTGAAGAATCGTTGGAGAAATTTTTAGAATACGAAAAAACTCTTGAAAGTATAACTTTGAACCTTGACGAAATCGAAGCGGACTTGGGTTCCGATTTTATTCCATCTTCCGATTTCAGCGAAGCCAAAGAACAACTCGACAAGCACAAGGTAAAGATAACATTTTCATAGTCCAGTCAATCTAAGCCCGAAAAGGGCAAAGAAAAAAAAGTATTTTGTTTCCCTGAGGGATTTTGTAGGGTTTGGTCCCCTGATTCACCCAAAAATCAGTGCCATTTGGCCTCAGGGGCGGTTTTAAGGTGATTTTTTTCTTCGTTTTATCGCAAATATCCCGAAAACCGTAGGTCATAGGCGAAAACTTCACTCAAGAAGGCTTTTTTGCCTCGTAGCTCAGATGCACTTGGTCCTACAAAAAATCGTAATAAATCAAAATTGTAGAAAATTCAATAATCTTTAACTTTGTACAAAACCTTATTTCGCGTACGACTTACGGTTTTCGAGATATTGGCTAAAAAATCGAGAAAAAAAAAGGCCAAACGATACGGGTCGTGGATCAGGGGACCAAAAAAAGGAGAAACAAAATATTTTTTTCCACTCCCAGGCTTAGATTGACTAGACTATTACCACAAAATTTCAGGCGGTTCATAACAAACTGCAAGGAGAAAAGTCAAGACTAAGCATGGCGATCGCAGCATGCGAAGCCGCCGCTGCATGCATTTCAAGGCCGTCTAGTCCTTTAGATCCTTCAACAGCTCCCATACCAGACAAAGAACTTAACGTAAGAATAAGACTCGAAGACCTCATCGATTTGGTAAGTTTTTTGTTGTTTTTCCCCATTTTTTGCACGTTTTTGTGTTTTTTTGCATTAATATTTGCATGCCCGTTGTTTTTAAAGAGCAAAGGTCCTGTTGACGACCCTGAAGTAGTTCGTTTTCGCAAAATTCTTAAAGAGCTTAAAAATCGAGGGTGTGTTAAAAACGTTTTCAAGCTTTTTAAAAAGGTAAAGCTGCACTTTTTTTTTTCGTTTTTTGTTTGATTTTCGATTTGGTTTCATGTTTTCTTAAAATTTTGATATTTTAGGTTGAAGGGAGGTTAGGACAGCTGAATCAAGCAGTTCAAGATTTGGAAGAAAAAGACAAACAGTTGATACAGATCGAAAATTGGATTTCCGGTCAAAAAGAGGCGGTGAGCGACATAAGCAAGAAGCCATGGAAATTGAGGCCGGAGGCTGCAAAAACGGAATTGGCATCGCTGGCTGTTCTGCAAAATTCGATCGGCGACCACAGAAACCGCCTTTTGATGGAGTTGCCGCAGGGTGAAAGAAACGACGCTGTTTCCAAGCAGTTAGACGACCTTGATGAATTCGTCGCCAAAGTTTTGGCTCATAAACAAAACGATGAAGATGAAGTCGAAAAGTATCGCTCTGCGTATGCTGCTGCGCAGCAAAAGATCGACAGCTTGATCAAGAAATTAGAAAGCGTCGACAAATCGCATGGAATCGCTTTACCCCAAAGAATCACCAATCTTGACTCGCTTTCTGCAGAGTTTGAAAACGAAAGAGACTCTGTGGTCCCAATGGTCAAAAACTTGGCAGAACTCACCCTAAACTTGATCAGCAATCTTGATGCACCAGTCGTCGAAGATCAGCTTAAATCGCTAGACAAACGATTCTGCGATCTCGGAAAGCGGATTCAAAGAAACAAAGAAGTTTTGAAGACGACACAAGATGAGCTTAAAGGAATCAAAGAAGAAGTAGGACAAGCTCAAATTTGGGCCGACGATAAAATCAATTTCATCCGCCACCAACCGCCTTTAGGCTTCGACCCCAAATCTTCCGAAGAAAGAGTCCAACTTCTCAAAGTAACCTTTTTCATTTTTATTTTTGGTTAATTAATTCAATTTATTTAGAATCTCCAAAAAGAAGCCGAAGGGAAAAAGGCTTTGTGTGATTCGTGCGAGAAACGATTAAACAATGTCTCCAGTGAACTTCAGCCTTTTGAAATCAACGAAGTCTCTCAGAAAATCGGCGATCTCAAATCGTCAATTGGAGGTATGTAGGCCTATTTTCCAGTCAATCTAAGCCTGGGGGTGGAAAAAAATATATTTCTCTACGGGAATGTGTAGGGATTAGTCCCCTGATTAACCAAAAAAAGTCCGTAACCGAGGTTTAAGGTGATTTTTTTCGTGTTTAGTATCCTTGGTATAAGCCAATAGTCAGAGGCCATTTAGAAGAATTTAGGTTATAATTGAAAGGTTATTTGTTTTAGATTTAATACAAGAAATAAAACTAGCATCGGAAAAAGCTAAAGAGGCTTCTTCTGCTCGTAAAGTTTTCGGTAAGAAACAAGAAAAAGTGAAAGAGAAACTTCGGTCACTTTTGGGTCGCATCCCTCGCTCGGATTATGAGCCTCTCTACGCATCAACTGTGGAAAAGTTGATTGCTCAAAATGAAGTAAGGTGACTTTGATTTATTTTCGTTCTATTTTCGTTTTTTAGGAGTTTAGAAAAGAAGTCGATACGTTTTATGAAGACGAGATGTCACCGCTGCAAAAGCAGGCGACCGTCCTTTTGAAAGACTGTGAAGGCCCGGAGAAAGACGCTTTACAGAAAATAATAAACGGTAAATATGAATATTGAATGAGAAATAAGTTTTTGTCAGAAATTCAAGAGGAGCATTCGAAAGCGGCGAAGAAGCTGGCCGACCGTGAAAAATGGCTTAAAGCGATCTTAGACAACAGGCAAGATTTCGAAGGGAAGAACGATCGGATAGTTCAATGGCTCGATCAAGCCGAAGTGGCCGTTTCGGGCGACACGAGAGCGCCGTCGCTTCATGTCATCGAAGAACAGTTGAGCAAATATTCGAAACTAAACGAAGAATGCGGACAAGCAAAAGAGGACATCAAAGAACAAGAAAAGGCAGCAAGTAAGATGGTCTTGAGCGACCCAGACAGGCTAACGGCCAACGAAAAGCTAAGAAAGTTAGAACAAAGGAGGCTCAAAATCGCTTCCGACATCTCCAACAAAGTTCAAGCATTAGGAGAAGCATTAGGAAAATTCAAAGAAGTAAGTTTATGCACACATAATTTTAGCGGATTTATTAATTTTTTGGTTAGATCAAAGATAAAGTTGAAAAATCCAACTTGCTTATGGCAAAAGTTCAAGATAAGATGAAAGATTTGTCTAAGCCGGTTGGAAGTAAGGTTCAAGATGTGCAAGGTATTATCGACGAGTATCAAAAGTTGGTGGACGAGTTGAAAAATTGGAAGGCGAACCTTGGAGGGGAAGATGTGGAAGGTTTGGCCGCCGTTCATCTCAGTCTTCAAGATTTGATCAAACTTTTGGAAGACGAGATCGGCCATTTGCGCGACCTTTTGTTGCTTCGAGAGCAGTTTATAGCGTTAATAACGGAAATAACGCGTTTTATACCGACGTATACGCCTGTCGTGACTGAAATCGAGGCTTCCAATCAGCCGACTGCGGATAAAATCAAAAGATACGATGAGGTCATTTTGAAGATTCAAGCGTGCGAAGCGCTTTTGGCGTCTGCCAACGATAAAGGAGAGCAGATAGCGAAGCAGTGCTCCACCGCAGACAGGAACAGCATCACAGAACAGCTGCAGTCGTTAAAAAAGCAACTTCATGATTTAAGACGTGCTGTGGAAAGCCAAAAACAGAAGCTTTTAGAAGCGGCGCAGCAGCACCTCAAAGCGGCCAATGACCTCGACGCCCTCATCACCTGGATACATGCACACGAAGGACAAATCAAACAACGACCACTTTTAGACATCGAACTTGAAAGCGTCGAAGAAGAACAAGAAAAACACAAAGTAAGGATATTTCCTACACCAGCAACATGGTTGCCAGATTGGGCCGTAACTAAGTAGCCCAATTTGCCATAAATCGCCTAAACTGGCAACACTCTACCAACAAAAAGGAACTACTCTAATCTCTTTCCTTCAGGTTTTAGTCGCAGAAATGAACAAATATCTTGAGAATGTTGAAAAATTAGTAAATACGTACAAACATGAAGAAGGGCTTCCTGATATTCTTCAAGAAAGGCTAAGCGAGTCATCATCATTGCTTGACATCATTCCAAAACAGATGAAAGAAAGAGAAACTTATTTGGACGACAACAAAGCATACAGAATCGAATACGAAAATTTGCGCTCCAAGCTTTTCAAATGGGTGGAAGATTCGAAAAGAAAACTTGAGATTTCGAATGAAGGATTTGCCATAAAAGAGATGCAGAATTTGCTCAATAGCCATAATGTAATTAAGTTATAAAGTTTTTCAGAATAATTTGGTTTTTTAGAAATATTTCGGCGATGAAAAAGGTCTCCACGATTTGGTGTCTATCGAGATTCATAAATCTGGGCAGAACATTTTCCCTTCGTTGAATTCCGAGGGTCAAGAAATCATCAGCAAAAGGCAACAAGAATGCACCCAGATGCTCAGGAATACGCTGAACACTGCAAAATCATTTCATGCGAAATTGACGCAGGCGATCGAACTTTACAATTCGTACAAAGAGTCGCTTAAAAATTCCAAATCGATTCTTCAGCGAGTCAAATTCAGCGACGAGCCTGCATCCGCATTGGGCGGACTGATGTTCAACATCGAAAAAATCGATCAAGCTTTAGCTGAAATTAAGGTAAATTTTCTTAATCGATAGCATCCTTTGGAAATCTCCTAAATTTTTAGAATCAACAACCTGAAATCGATTTGCTCAACGAACGTGGAAGAGAGCTCGAACAATTTTTAGACCCGAGCAGCAAAGCGTCCGTCGCAACTGATGTCGCTGACGTCAACGATGAATGGAACAAGCTCCTCAAAGACCTCGAAAAGAGACGAAACACCTTATCCCAGCTTGCCAAACGATGGGAGGAGTTGAATACCATTTCGCATAAATTCGAAACCGAAATCGTCTCCGCAGAAGATAAAAACAACCATATAGATCCCAATATAAGGAGCAAAGAACATCTCGAAGAGGCCAGAAAAACCCTTCAGGTAACCTCATCTAACTAACCTAAAATAGTAACTTTTTTTCTCAGGGCCTACTTGTTGTCCTCAACTCTTTGGAATCGCTCAAAAACGAACTGAGCGAATCGAGCGGGCCAGTTGTGACATTCCTAAACGCCATTTCGCCTCCATCATCGGAAGAACTGGAAAGAACCATTGGATCCCTTCAAAGCCGCCATAAAGGGTGAGTAGTCCAGTCATAGGGTATCCTTGGTCCAGTCAATCTAAGCCTGGGGGTGGAAAAAATAAGGTATTTAGTACCCCTGCGGGAATATGTAGGTGTTGGTCCGTTGATTTACCACCAAATCCATGCCGTTTGGCCTCAGGAGCGATTTTAAGTTGATTTTTTTCGTTTTTTCGCCAATATCTCGAAAACCGTAGGTCGTAGGCGAAATAATGTTTAGTACAAAATTAAAGATTATTAAATTTGCTACAAGTTTGATTTAATACGATTTTTTGTCGGACCAATCTTTTCTGAGCTACGAGGCGATTCATGTGAAAAAAGTCAGATTGTAGAAAAGTCGGAAAAAAGACGAGAAGGCGTTATCTAATCAAAAAATTCTACTAAATAAACGTTGTAGAGAATTCAATTTCCGTTTTAAGTCAACTATAGGGAAGCAACAGAAAGGGGAAGGGTTAAATTTAAAAAAACTTACTCCAGAAGGCTTTGTCGCCTCGTAGCTCAGAAACCGTTGGTCCTACAAAAAATCCTATAAGATAGAAATTGTAGCAAATACAATAATCTTTAATTTTGTACTAAACATCATTTCGCCCACGACCTACGGTTTTCGAGATATTGGCGAAAAAACGAAAAAAATCAGATAATTCTTTTATTTCATATTTGTGTATATTACTTTTAGCATCATTTTGCATGTATCTTGTACTAAACATTATTTCGAGATATTGGAGAAAAAACGGAAAACCTTTTTTTTTCTTTTATTTGGCCTCTTCGGGCGGTCCGTTGACTGGACTGTAAGTTTTAACCTCTAAATATAGAATCAAGACCTGACATCACTTCTTTTTTTATATTGGCTCTAGTATATTATATTTTGGCAAAAACAATGTCGCCCTCCTTTCACTTCATGACGGTTCAATAAAGTTATTTTCTTTTCAAAAGTGACAGGTGGCGTAGGATCGATCAGAATGAGGGGTTAAATAAAAACTTCTTATCACTTCCCTAGTTTTTTTCTATTTGATCAATATTCAAGTCACGTAATTGTTTTAAAACTTAAGTTGTGAAGAAAATCGGTAAACTCGGAGTAAAAATGGCGATTTTCGCACTGAAAAATGGCGTCCCATTAATAGTTACGCTTTATTGGCAACGGTTTCTGTATTTATTTATTCTATAATTACAACGTTTCACGCTTGGATAGATCTGGGGCGCAACCGGTGACGTCATTCTGACAGAAGATTCTCAAAAAGTTCAGTCCGCTTAGCACCCACGAGCCGGCTCATGTGAATTGCTCTTTCTTTTTATTTACATTTTCTTTCTCGCTTTTAAAGAAGGAAACTTTCGTTTTTGATTAATAAAAAATAAGGTATTAAAATATTTAAAGGTTTTATTACTTAAAAATTGACTTTTTATTAGGGAGGTTTTTATGTGAGCCATTTTTATCAGTGTTACCAACTTAAATTTTGGCGTCTATTGTTGAATTTTACAAATTTAATGAGTTTTATGACTAATTTTCATCTTTATTTATTATTTTAAAGAAATATATTTTGCTCAATAATTTTCATTATATTTAAAATTGGGTTAGTTGGTTCTTAAAAATACAAAAATAGCCGATGAGGCTGCCCTGGACTTGTTCCAAAAAATCTGCAGACGCCCCAAGTATTTTCGCACTTTCGTTTTATTTTTCTGCCGTCTAAAAAGTGAAAATTTCGTTTTTTAGGTTGATCAAATCTGTGAACGAAAAAATAGTGAAGCTAGACGAAGATTTTGAGTATTACAACAAAATAAGCTTGGAGGCGGATAAATATAAGGATTTGATCGAAAAACTTACTGGGGAGATAAAACAACTTTATGTTTTCGGCCCAGATCAAGATTTAGCTGAAAATCAAGTTTCTGTAAGTAAAAGGTTAGCTTTTTTAGGTTAGTTTTTAAACCGTTTTTTTGAATTTTCAGAAAGTTGAAACAAAAGGGAAAAGTTTGGTTGGAGACGTTCAAAAGTTTATTGGCCAAGTGAGAAAGGCTGAGATCTTCAGCGATTTGAACCAGAAGTTGATCGATTTGGAACTTCTGATGGAAAACATGTCGAGCGCAGTTGAAGAAAAATCGAACGAACAGAAACGTGCACGGACAGTGAGGACGGAATACGTCAGAAATCGTGACGTATTGACTTCTTGGCTTCAGCAAGCCGAACTTAAAGTTCAGGACAAAACGAGCAAACCTCAAATCATCAAAGAAACCCTCCAGGTACCAAAAATGCTAACTTATTCTTTTATAAACCGTTTTTTAGCAAATACAAACCGAACTTCCTGCCATGAGCGACAAACTCGACCAGATGACTCAAAACGCCCAAGTGATATGCTCGAATGTGAAAGACGAAGATGAAAAAACGATGATCAAAGAGAATGTGAATACACTGACAGAGCAACTCGCCATGATCCGGGCTTGGATCGAAGAAAAGAAACAACAGGTAAAACATGGTAGGAGACTGCAGAGATTCATTTTGTCTAGGTGGGCGACTGCCTCGACTCTTGGGAGCGCTTCTTGACCCTTTACAACACGGTCATGAATTGGTGCAAAGAGAAAAACGAATTTCTCCTTCAGCCTCTAGTTTTGGACACTTTAGACGATGCAAAAACCAAACTACACGACTATTCTGTGAGTCATCACAAAATATCATTTCGCTCATTTTTGATGTATTAGGGGGCTGTAAAAAGCTGCAAAAATATGGGTAAGACGCTAAGCGAGATGTCGAAAGAGTTAGACCACATAAGTGAGAATGGCAGCATCGGAAATTTGTCTGAAAAAATGGAAGAAGCGGAAATGGCAAAAGCAGAAGTCGAAGCTCAATTATTAGAAAGGGTAAAATTGTTTAGATTTTGGTTCTTTTAAATTTGAAATACATAGCATGCGTTGTTGCATGAGACGTGCGAAGAGTGGGAGCAATGCGAGAAGAAGCTTCGGGAAGTTCGATCTTGGATATCGAAGACGAAAGGAGCTTTGGAAGCAGGAGCAGGGACGAAGAAGCCGTTGAGAGACCAGCTTGCTGTCAAAGAGAAGACGATGGCGGACATTTCGATACAGAAAGCGAAGATAACGGTTTCCATCGAAAAGCTTCAAGTTCACTTCAAAAGCGGACTGAGCGGTGCAGCATCTGTGCCGAAACAAGGCGAAGAACTTAAACGTCAACTCGACTCCCTCCACGGTGTCGTCAAGCAGCAAAGCGTCGACATCGAAGAAAGGATCAACCAAGTCGAACAACATCAACAAGTAAACATCCTTTCGATAACCTTCCACTTAAAAATCTTTTCAGGAACTTCTCCAGCTCAAGCAAGACGTCGCCTCTTCCGAGCAGAAACTCCGAACCGTTTCCTCGCCTTCCTATTTACCCAACGATCGCGAACAAGCTGCCAAAGAACAAAACGTAAGAAAACATGTAAATTATTTTGCATCGTTCGATGTAAACCAAGAAAAAAGAAAAAGAAAGAAAAAAAAAGGATAGTTTAACGCCCCTTTGTAAACTAATCAAGTGTCACAACATTTGCTCCAAAAATTTGGAAACATCTTGATGAGAGAATCAATGCCTGGTGTCTTCGAATTCATCAACGTGTTTCCTCCTGCTTGTATACTCCTCTCCTTTTTCTGCTTGTAATTTTTTGACGTAATAGGGTTCTCAAACATTCTCCACTTAACCTGAACAGTCTTGGGGCTATTCAGGTTGGCATAATTTGGTGATGGTGACGCTTCATTTTCCCAAAAGCTTTCATCTACTGTCCGCGAATCAAAGGCATCTTTTCCAGTTACTGCGCCATCTTCTTGCACCCAATAGGAGAATCTTTTGATCTTCGGACAGTAGCGGTCTCGAACTCATAGCCTGAACAGTCCGGTTTCTATGGCGACTATAGTTTTGGGCTGTTCAGGTTAGCTGGTATTCCTTATCCACGCTTTCTATCCCGTTCATCTTCAATAGTTCAATCTAAGCCTGGGGGTGGAAAAAAATACTTTGTTTCTCTATGGGAAAGTTTAGGGGTTGGTCCCCTGATTAACCGATCGTTAATTGCTTTTAGAGAGTTGTTTTTAAAAGATGATTAAATTCACTACCAACTTTTATTAAGTGCACTTTTTTGATTAGATGACGTCTTCCCTCCTTCAGAGGTCAAAATAGAAAACCCCGCTTTATTGTCCACCTCGTAGCTCAGATACGTTTCGTCCTACAAAAAATCGTGTAAAATCAAAATTGTAGCAAATTTAATAATCTTTAATTTCGTACTAAGCATTATTTCGCCTACGACCTACGGTTTTCGAGATATTGGCGAAAAAACGAAAGAAAAAAAATCGCCATCAGGGGAACAACCCCAGCACATTCCAGTAGAGAAACATACCTTATTTTTTTCCACCCCCAGGCTTAGATTGACTGGATTTTAACTAAGGCCTCTGATGTTGGGGACTAACCATTGAGAATTACTGTTATTGCTTTAAAAAAAAGTGCAAGCTCCATTCCATGCATGTTTTTATATTTTATTTGATTTTTTATTGTGGTAAGTAAATATCATTACTGCATGCTGATATCATTTAAGTAATATCATTTTGTTTATTATTTTATATTATTATGAGTATGTATTATGGTGATGGTTATAAAAAGCTTGATTATCCCTTCCTGGATCCTTAGGCATGCAAGGAGAAGGTCCGCGCACTTCAAAGCAAGATCTCAGCCGTTTCCGAGCGTATAAAGCTTCTGCTCCAAAGAGGAACTCCCGACCTAGACCCTCGTAGAGACACTTAGTTTATCGTTTTTTTCGTTTTTCTAGTTTTTAATTCGGTTTCGGGCCACCAGGCATTGATAAAATGTTGTGCCCACTTTAGCCCATTCCCTTTATTAATTTGTGCTTTTAATATTATTTTACTGGGGGTTTGTTAGGATCTTCGGAGCGACATTGTACGAAAGCAAGGGAAGATATGCGAGCTGCTCGATGTAGTCCGAATCCGAGATCCTTCCTGGCCTTTTGAATTTAAACTTTTAGACGTAGGGTTATCTTATGCCGACGTGGCGGCTGGTAGAAGCCCTTGCCCTTCTCGTGGACAGTCTCCCGTCCGAAACGTCCTCGACCATACGAACCTTCAGAAGTCGCTTCAAATTTTGCAATCGACTCTCGAAACGAAAAGATCGGAATGTGTCCCTGAGATCAGCGTTTCCGAAGTATCAGTACCGATGATTGTTGAGCCCGTCCAATCTGAGCCACGTATGAGTAGATACGAGCAGTTTCACAGTGCAGCCAATTTGGACGTTCAAGTGGCACGGACGAGGTCGAAAAGTCCTATTTACATCCCTGGGGAGACCGCATTGTATTCCGAAGTGCTGAAAGGTTCACGCTCGAATTCGAGGGCGCCTTCGCCTGAGCCGAGGGAACGTAAAAATCGATCTAAATCTCCCAAATTGAGGTCGGTTTTGGCGCCTTCTCCTATGAGAGCGAGACCACGTTCAAGGTCACCGATGCCGCAATCAGAAAGTGATTCCTACAGGCCCAGAACACGCCAAAGATCGAGATCACCGATGCCAGAACGTTCAGATTTACCTGGCTTGCACGCACCCTTGAGAGCGGGACAACGTTCAAGGTCACCGATGCCGCAATCAGAAAGTGATTCCTACAGGCCCAGAACACGCCAAAGATCGAGATCACCGATGCCAGAACGTTCAGATTTACCTGGCTTGCATGCACCCTTGAGAGCGGGACAACGTTCAAGGTCACCGATGCCGCAATCTGCAGATAATGGTGCCTACAAAGATCCTAATTTGGCTGTTTCGCCCCGGCCTCGCCAACGATCACCGATGCCCTCATCTGAAGCCGTTCTTCAGGGCAAACTCACCCAAGTTTCCGAACCAAAACACAAGTTTTCTGACACTCAAAAAGGCGCAGAAGCCAAAATTAAGAAAGAAACAACGCCGAAATGCGAAGAAATTTCCTCCGAAAGCTCAGGAGCAAAATTTGGCATAGTGGAGCTAAAAGAAACGATTAACGTTACTGAGGTCATTGAGCCAAAAGCGAAAAAGAAATCGAAAAAGTCACAAAACAAAGATGTCGCCGAAGAACCTGCTGAACAACAAGAAGCCAAGGAAAGCGAAATTCTCGACATTATAGTAGAAACTGAGGAAACCGAACCTAAAAGTAAGAAAAAATCTAAAAAAGCGAAATCCAAGGATCTACCTCAGAGTCTTATGGAAACTGATGAACATCAAGAAGCCATTGAAAGTGAAATTCTCGAAATTTCCATTGATGCTAAAGACACTGAACCTAAAAGTAAGAAGAAATCTAAAAAACCAAAACCCATAGAACCGACGGATCTTCCTCAGAGCCCCAAGGAACCTGCTGAACATCTAGATGTTAAGGAAAGCGAAATTCCCGACATTTCAGAAGAAACTGAGGACACCGAACCTAAAAGTAAGAAGAAATCCAAAAAACCGAAATCCAAGGATCTACCTCAGAGCCCCAAGGAAACTGCTGAACATCAAGAAGTCAAGGAAAGCAAAATTCATGAAATTTCAGTAGAAGCTGAGGACAACGAACCCAAAAGCCAAAAGAAATCCAAAAAACCGAAATCTAAGGAACAATTAGATCTACCGCAGAGTCCTAAGGAACCTGTAGAAGATCAGGAAGCGAAGGGAAGCGAAACTCACGAAATTTCCGTTGTAGCTAAGGGTAAAGAAGGTATTAGCAAAAAGAAATCTAAAAAACCAAAAGCAATGGAAACAACGGATCTACCTCAGAGTCCCATGGAACCTATTGAACATCATCAAGCGAAAGAAAGCGAAATTCACGAAATTTCCGTTGTAGCTAAGGGCACCGAATCTATTAGCGAAAAGAAATCCAAAAAACCGGAATCCAAGGAACCATTAGATCTAGCTTTGAGTTCCACAGAGCCTGTCGAACATCAAAAAGCGAAAGAAAGCGAAACTCACGAAATATCCGTTGTAGCTGAGGATACCGAACCGCAAAGTAAGAAGAAATCTAAAAATCAAACACCTATAGAACCAATGCCTCTACCTTTGAGTTCCATAGAGTCTGTTGAACATCAAGAAGCCAAAGAAAGCGAAATTCACGAAATTTCCATGAACACCGAACCTGCAAGAAAAACGAAATCCAAAAAACCGAAACCTAAGGAACCGTTTGATATACCTCAGAGTCCTATTGAACCTGTCGAACATCAGCAAGCGAAGGAAAGCGAAACTCACGAAATTTCGGTTGTAGCTGAGGAGACCGAATCTGCAAGCAAAAAGAAATCCAAAAAACCAAAATCTAAGGAACCATTAGATCTTCCTCTGAGTCCTAAGGAACCTCAAGAAGCCAAGAGGAGCGAAATTTTCAACATTTCAGTAGAAACTGATGACACCGAACTTATTGGCGAAAAGATATCCAACAAACCGAAATCCAAGGAACTGTTTGATGTAACTCAGAGCCCTAAGGAACGTGCTGAACGTGAAGAAGCCAAGGATAGTGAAATACACGAAATGTCCGTCAAAGCTGAAGACACTGAACCGCAAAGGAAGAAGAAATCTAAAAAACCAACACCTATAGACCCAATGCCTATACCTTTGAGTTCCATTGAACCTGTTGAACATCAAGATGCCAAAGAAAGCGAAATTCACGAAATTTCCATGGACACCGAACCTGCAAGAAAAACGAAATCCAAAAAACCGAAACCTAAGGAACCGTTTGATATACCTCAGAGTCCTATGGAACCTGTCGAACATCAGCAAGCGAAGGAAAGCGAAACTCACAAAATTTCGGTTGTAGCTGAGGAGACCGAACCTGCAAGCAAAAAGAAATCCAAAAAACCAAAATCTAAGGAACCATTAGATCTTCCTCTGAGTCCTAAGGAACCTCAAGAAGCCAAGAGGAGCGAAATTTTCAACATTTCAGTAGAAACTGATGACACCGAACTTATTGGCGAAAAGATATCCAAAAAACCGAAATCCAAGGAACTGTTTGATGTAACTCAGAGCCCTAAGGAACCTGCTGAACGTGAAGAAGCCAAGGATAGTGAAATACACGAAATGCCCGTCAAAGCTGAAGACACTGAACCGCAAAGGAAGAAGAAATCTAAAAAACCAACACCTATAGACCCAATGCCTATACCTTTGAGTTCCATTGAACCTGTTGAACATCAAGATGCCAAAGAAAGCGAAATTCACGAAATTTCCATGGACACCGAACCTATTAGCAAAAAGAAATCCAAAAAACCGGATTGGAAGGAACCATTAGATCTACCTCTGAGTCCTAAGGAACTTGTCGAACATCAACAAGCGAAGGAAAGCGAAACTCTAGACATTTCAGCAGAAACTGAGGACAGCGAACCCATGAGCAAAAAGAAATCCAAAAAACCGAAATCTAAGGAACCATTAGATCTACCTCAGAATGCTGAGGAACCTCAAGAAGCAAAAGAGAGCGAAATTCACGAAATTTCCATTGTAGCTGAAGACACCGAACCTGCAAGCAAACAGAAATCCAAAAAACCAAAATTTAAGGATTTACCTCAGAGCCCCAAGGAACCGGTCGAACATCAAGATGCTAAGGAAAGCGAAACTCTCGAAATTTCAGTGGAAACTGAGGACACCGAACCTAAAAGTAAGAAGAAATCTAAAAAATCAAAACCAATAGAACCGACGGATCCACCTCAGAGTACCATGGAACCTGTTGAAACCAAGGAAACCGAAATTCACGAAATTACTATTGTAGCCGAGGACAGCGAACCCATGAGCAAAAAGAAATCCAAAAAACCGAAATCTAAGGAACCATTAGATTTACTTCAGAGTCCTAAGGAACCTGTCGAACATCAAGAAGCCAAGGAAAGCGAAATTCATGAAATTTCAGTAGAAGCTGAGGACGCTGAAGATAAAAAGAAACCTAAAAAATCGAAATCTAAGGAACCATTAGATCTACCTCAGAATGCTGAGGAACCTCAAGAAGCAAAAGAGAGCGAAATTCACGAAATTTCCATTGTAGCTGAAGACACCGAACCTGCAAGCAAACAGAAATCCAAAAAACCAAAATTTAAGGATTTACCTCAGAGCCCCAAGGAACCGGTCGAACATCAAGATGCTAAGGAAAGCGAAACTCTCGAAATTTCAGTGGAAACTGAGGACACCGAACCTAAAAGTAAGAAGAAATCTAAAAAATCAAAACCAATAGAACCGACGGATCCACCTCAGAGTACTATGGAACCTGTTGAAACCAAGGAAACCGAAATTCACGAAATTACTATTGTAGCCGAGGACAGCGAACCCATGAGCAAAAAGAAATCCAAAAAACCGAAATCTAAGGAACCATTAGATCTACCTCAGATTTCTAAGGAACCTCAAGAAGCCAAAGAGAGCGAAATTCATGAAATATCCGTTCTAGCTGAGGACACCGATCCTAAAAGTGTAAAGAAATCCAAAAAACCGAAATCCAAGGAACCATTAGATTTACTTCAGAGTCCTAAGGAACCTGTCGAACATCAAGAAGCCAAGGAAAGCGAAATTCATGAAATTTCAGTAGAAGCTGAGGACGCTGAAGATAAAAAGAAACCTAAAAAACCGAAATCTAAGGAACCATTTGATATACCTCAGAGTCCTAAGGAACCCCAAGGACCCAAAGAGAGCGAAATTCACGAAATATCCGTTCTAGCTGAGGACACCGAACTTACAAGCAAAAAGAAATCCAAAAAACCGAAATCCAAGGAACCATTAGATCTATATCAGCGTCCGGAGGAACCTGTTCCAACACGACAGGATGCTAAGGAAAGCGAAATTCATGAAATTTCAGTAGAAGCTGAGGATAACGAACCGCAAAGTAAGAAGAAATCCAAAAAACCGAAATCTAAGGAACCAATTGATCTACCTCAACCTAAGGAACCTCAAGAAGCCAAAGAGATCGAAATTCGCGAAATTTCTGTTGCTGCTGAGGACACTGAACCTAAAAGTAAGAAGAAATCTAAAAAACCAAAACCCATGGAACCGACGGATCTACCTCAGAGTCCTGAGGAGCTTGCTGAAGATCAAGATGCGAAGGAAAGCGAAATTCTCGACATTTCAGTTGAAACTGAGGACACCGAACCTAAAAGCAAAAAGAAATCCAAAAAAGCGAAATCTAAGGAACCATTCGATCTACCTCAGAGTCCTAAGGAACCTCAAGAAGCCAAACAGAGCGAAATTCATGAAATTTCAGTAGAAGCTGAGGACTCTGAAGATAAAAAGAAACCTAAAAAACCGAAATCTAAGGAACCGTTTGATACACCTCAGTGTCCTAAGGAACCTCATGAAGCCCAGGAGAGCGAAATTCACGAGATATCCGTTCTAGCCGAGGAGACCGAACCTATTAGCAAAAAGAAATCCAAAAAATTGGAATCCAAGGAACCATTAGATCTACCTCAGATTCCTAAGGAACCTGTGGAATTCCAAGAGATCAAAGAGAAAATTGAAGTTATAGTAGAAGCCGAATACGCTGAAGATAAGAAAGCCAAAAAGCCAAAAACCAACGAACCAACACCTGATAGTTCCTCAGAGCATCAAGAATTCCTTGAGAAATTCGGCAAATCTGAACTTCCCGCTTTAGCAAAAGAACCCGAGGTCACTGAAACTAAAAGTAAGAAAAAGTCCAAAAAACCATTAGCTCAACCTCATCGTTCCACAGAACAAATCGAAAATCATGAAATCGTTGAAGAAGTCAAAAACAGTGAAATCCCAACATTGGAGTCAGAAGACTCTGTGACTAAGAGGAAGAAGAATTCTGCAGAAGAAGAACTTAAGCATGTTCCTGAGATATCAGTGGACGTCCCTAGAAGTATAAGTACAATGGAATTCGAAAAACCTGAAGTAGCTGAAGACAACTGGGCCCAACTTGTAGAAGAGAGTCGAATCCCTGATATTCCTGTAGACTCTGAAGTTACTGAACCAAAGAGCCGAAAGAAATCGAAAAAGCAGAAATCAAAAATTCCATTGGATCCTGACAGCTCAGAGAATTCCGCAGAAATCGTTCAAGTATCTGAGAAAATCGATGCTATTGAACCGAAAGACGAAGCCATGAAACCATCGGATTCCGTTGTTCCGAACGATTCTGCAGAAAGTGTAGAGATAGTTGAACTCAGCGAGAAAAGCCTCCTTCCAGTTGAATCCGAGGTCTCTGAACCCAAGAGCAAAAA
The DNA here is from genome assembly GCA_018703685.1 of Orius laevigatus. Classification (NCBI taxonomy): domain Eukaryota; kingdom Metazoa; phylum Arthropoda; class Insecta; order Hemiptera; family Anthocoridae; genus Orius; species Orius laevigatus. The sequence continues at coordinate 23,424 of JAGWEN010000627.1, read as the reverse complement.
GAAATCCAAAAGGTCAAAAACCAAAAGTCCTTTAGATCAACTTGATTCTTCTGAAAAACCTGCAGAACAAGGAGAAATCGTTGAAGAAAACATCAAAAGCGAAACAGCAGAAATTTCTGTAGATTTAGAGGTTACAATGAAAAACACAGAGGAAGCTATAAAACCATTGGATACACCTTTTGTGTACAAAGATTCTGCAGAATGTGTAGAGATAGTTGAATCCGATGTCGCTGAACCAAAGGGCAAGAAGAAATCGAAAAAGGCAAAAAGTAAAAACCAGGAGATACTGGATAGCACAGCAACACTCAAAGAACAAGTTCCTCAAATTTCAGCAGAAATAGAGGTTAAAGAAGCCCTAAAACGATTCGATTCTGCAGAACGACTAGTCGAGCGCAGCGATGTAGCCGACCGTCCTGTAGAATCCGAGGTCACTAAAGGCAAGAAGAAATCTAAAAAGTCAAAAACCAAAGATCCTTCATTAGATTCGGATAGATCCGCAGAACTGCGGGATATCGTAGAATGCAAGAAAACTGAAAGCCCTGAGATAGAGGTTGTAGAAACGATAAAGACGGAGGAAGCCATAAAAGCATTGGATATAGGTAGTTCGACAGAACCTACAGAAAGAGTGTTTGCAGAGGTTATAGAAATCAAAGTAAAAGAAACACCAGAATCAGCGAAAAAAGAAGACAATGCGATGTCCAGAGTTCAGATAGAACATGAAAAACCTTCGGAAAAAGATACTCAAAATGTTGACCAACCAATGGTGGAGCAGAAAATTGAAGCACAATTAGAGGTTGTCGAAGAGACAACACCCTTAAAATCGAAGAAAAAGTATAAAAAAGCTATAAAACGTGCAGAAACCACAGAAATAAGTGAGGTTTCTTCAAAATCTGGATCACCGAAACACAAAAAAGAAGCGTCTACTGATTCTCGACCTCTCCCCGAAACTTCAGAATCTGCAGAATCGTTACCATTGCAATTCGAAGAATTGACTATAGAAGAGGAATCTGTCGGTTTTCTGAATGAATTCGCAGAAAGTGAGGTTCTTGGTAAAAAGAAGAAGAAAGGAATAGCAGCAGAACTTGATGAAACGAAGCTAAAAGATGACACCTGCAACAATTCCAAAGAAGGAGCACCTGTGCCATCTAGAGCGGCTACGACAGAACAAAATGTGACCGCAGAGGAAGAGAATGAACCCAAACTGAGCCAGCTTCCAGGAGAATACTATGTTCCATCCGAGATGGATGAGGAATTCGGTGATTATCATCCAGAACCTTGGACATCTGAAAGTACAGAAATTCTTTTGAAAAAGGTCGACGATAGTACCAGCGTTATAACGATGTATATTCAAAAGGATCATTCCGAGTTGGTTTTGCGAGAAGCGTCAAGCGAAAGTGGAAAGTCGACGCCGATCCGTTCGTTTACTCCAAGCGACCCTAAAGCGTCTAAGGACATCGAAAGGATGCCTGATGAAAAAGATCTTCCGATTTACGCTCTTGACGCGCTACGAGTTGTAACAGAAGATCAGTATTTGGATCTGGAAGAAACAAGGTTGCAAGATTTGGTAGCAGGTACGACCATAGATGATATACAGCTTCGTCCTCAGTTCCCCCAGTTTGTCTTCAAGAAACCTAAAGAGCCCATCGGTACTGAACTTTTCGCTGAGGAGACAGCAGAAACTGAAGAATGGGACATCGAGCCCCTGCTTGACGAGTCGAAAAGCGATTCTTCACTTTGGTATGGAAAAGACGTGGACGAAATCGAGCCATTTGTTTTCGAAGGGCATGAAAAGAGAGTCGCGGTTGCTGTTACTGGGCCCGTTTTGCCTCAAAATGGCTCCCAGTTCGAAAAGCGACTTTTGAGTGAGTCCGGCGTAAGCGCGAGTTACGCCCGCGTCACGAAACGGTCACGTGAGCCCTCTTTAGATCGTGAGAGACTCGAAGCGAAACGTTCACGAGAAGCGTCCCCGGTCGCGATGTCGGAAAACGCGGGATTCCCAATCCTCTCCCCTTATTCTGACCCGTTTTGGTCCACTCCTAAGCAGACGACGTCCAACTGGCCACCTATGGATGAAAGTAGTCAGGTTCGAACTTTTTTTCTGGAGCCACTAATTCCTGAATGCTTACTAAAGGTTGTTTTTTTGTGTCTTAAGTAATCCCTCGGTGTGTTTTTAGCTTCTAAACGTTTTTTTCTAAAATAGGCATGAAGCATGAAGGTAAAGGGTACATTGTACTTCTCCAAAAATGGTCATCGATCATCTAACTAATGAAGAAAGTTGTCTTTTGTGTGCTACTAATGTAGTCCAGTCAATAGAAGCCTGGGGGGTTGAAAAAAATGTTTCTCTACAGGAATATTGGTCATCTGATTAGGCACGAAACCCCGTTTGACCTCAGGAGCGGTTTTAATATGATTTTTTAGTTTTTTCGCCAATATCTCGAAAACCGTAGGTTGTAGGCAAAATAATGTTTAGCAAAAAATTAAAGATTATTTAATTTTCTACAAATTTGATTTACTAAGATTTTTTGTAGGACCAACCGTTTCTGAGATGCAAGGCGACAAAAAAGCGGGAATTTCGTGTTTTTCCTATGAAAAAAGTCAGATTTTTGAAAAGTTGGAAAAAGAAGAGAAGGCGTTATCTAATCAAAAAATCCTACTAAGTAAACGTTGTAGAGAATTCAATTTCCATTCGAAATCAACTAGGGGAGGGGGTAAATTAAAAAAACATTTTCGCCTTTTCGCCTCGTAGCTCAGAAACTTTTGGTCCTACAAAAAATTTTACTAGAGCAAAATTGTAGCAAATTCAATAATCTTTTATTTTGTACTAAACATTATTTCGCCTACGACCTACGGTTTTGGAAAAAGCGATAAAAATCACCTTAAACGGCACATGTTTTGTGGTTAATCAGGGGACCAATCCGGAAAGAAACAAAATATCTTTTTTTTTATCTCTTTTCGGGCTTAGACTGACTGGACTAAATGTGGCCTTTGGTCAAAACGTTTTGGATTTGAGCTTTTGTGTTCGATTTTGTCTCTAAGAGTGAATTAACATTTCAATCTGAATATTTTAGGGAGATGATGGTTTTGAAGGAAAAATCAGTATTACGATGGAGGACGTAAGTTTAAAAAATGATTCTGAATTTGATTGATATTGTTCATTTTAGGAGAGAAGTGATAAAGAACCTCTGAGTTTGGAAGGCGTCATCAACGTTGATATAGAAAAAGAGGAAGATTCGAAAAATCAAGAGTTGACGAGCGATTCTGCGGATGATACGCTGAAAGATTCGGTCGATTTGCCCCGGGATGATGACAGCATCGGGAATATCATGTTCGAAGTCGGAATATCAGAATGCACCGACGGGACGCCGCCTTCGAGCTGCGATGTCGTCGAAATCAACGCCGAAATCGACGTTTCCGACGAGACGGAATCAGATCCGACTCCACAACCGCGAAGCACATCCCAAATCATTCAGCAAGTCCATACCCAACGGACGTGTGTACGAACTGTGAAAAAGTTTATCAAAAAAGTCGTTTATATCAACGGGAAAGAACACGTTCTCGAAGAAGAAATCGAAGAGCCGATCGAAGTCACCAAATCGGAACCCGAATACGAAACATTCGATGTTATCCCTGAAGACAAAACTCTGCAGTATTCATGGTACCAAACACTCCCGGAGGAAAGAAGAACGGTCATAGTGCGACGGATTGTTAAAAAAGTGGTGATCATCAATGGAAAAGAAGAAGTCATGGAAGAAGAAATTGAAGAGCCCATTCTAACCGATGCCGTCACATCTCCCATACAAAGCATCGACGCTCCTGGAGGCGTTGTCGAATCATCAGTCGAAATATCCGAGTACGTCCCCGATCGTCGAGAATCCGTTCTTCTCAAACAGGCGGCAATCGAAGAGCCATCTAGCTCGGAAACGAAAAAGGGAAAAAAGAAAAAAGGGAAGGAAAAACAAACTCAAGCGTTCATTAGTGCAGAAAGCGAAGTCAAGCAAGAACCTCAAGTTGAAGAAAAACCTTCAGCAAAGACGTCAGATGAGTCCAAGCGATCTAAACCTAAAGAACTCAAAGATACACAAAAAGACATCAAAAAGCCATCTCAAGTCGAAGAATCGCAAGACAAACCCGAAGCTCAAAGAGAACGCAAAGAGAAGAAAAAGTCAAAAGATAAAAAGAAAACCGCAACTGAAGAAACTGAGGTTTATGTCATTCCGCAGACAGACAAAGAACCGAAGAAATCAGAAACCGTTTTGGTTGCTGGTGAAGATGGGTCCACTCAAGTAACCATTGATGTCCAGCAGAGTGCTATCGAGCCATTAGAGGCTACTGTAGACGTCCATGTTATTCCAGAACAAGAAGAATCAGAACAGAAAATTAAAACCAACAAAAAGTCTAAAAAAACTCGCCGGGATAAGGAGCCAACTAAGGATTCCGCTAAGAAATCGCCAACTCCAGAACAAGAAATAACTCGAAAAGTTGAAGAAAAAACGCAAAAAGAGCCCAAAAAGAAATCCCCAACGCCAGAGCTTCAAGTGGAAGAAAAACCGCCTACAAAAGAGCCCATAGATAAGGATTCTGCTAAGAAATCGCTAACTGAAAAAGTCGAAGAGAAGGTGCAGATTAAGGAGCCTAAAGCAATCAAGGTTTCTGTTGAGAAATCACCAAATCTAGAGGCCGAAGTGAAAAGTAAAAAAGTCGAAGAAAAGATGCAGGGAAAGGAGCCTAAAGCGACCAAGGAATCCTCCAAGAAAACACCAGTGCTCGAAGAGAAAGTTAAGAAAGTTGAAGAAAAGGTAGAGACCAAGGAGCCGCCTATGGTAGCCAAGGATTCCGTCAAGAAATCGCCAGATCCCGAAGTAAAAACTAAAAAAGTCGAAGAAAAGATGCAGACAAAGGAGCCCAAAGAAACCAAGGATTCCGCCAAGAAATCACCGACTCCAGAGCTCCTGACCGAAAAAGTCATCCAAAAAAAGCAAAAGAAGGAGCAGAAAGACATCAAAAGTTCCTCGAAGGTTTCACCAACTCCAGAGCCTGAATTGAAAAGCGGAAAGGACAAAGAAAAACCCCAAAAGGGAGCGGGGAAGAAAGGTGATGATGGTTTTAAAGTAGAAGAAATCCCTGAAAAACCAGAAGCTAAGGCCATCGAAGCTGCTGTGGAAACCACCGATGCCGTGAACGTGACAGTCGAAGTCGTTTCAGAACCTAAAAAGACTAAGAAGTCTAAAGGTGTTCAGCCTTCCACCGAACAATCCGAAATTATCGAAAGTCCAAAGGAGAGTAGCAGCGAAAAATCTTCTGAAGGAACGAGCCAAGAGATTGACGTCGAGGCTCGTATTCAAGTCGAAACCCCTTCTGGAAAAACTACAGTTACCACCGAAATAAAGGACGAAAAGCCTAAGAAGCAGAAAAAAGGGAAAAAAGGTTCAAAAACACAGGGAGCTCAGGTTGTCACCAAAGTGGAATCTTCTAGAGCAGACATCATGGAGGTATCATCGAAATCTGGAGATTCTGATCTACCTAAACCAGAAGATTCCCTCTCTATGGTTGAGAAATCCGAAAACGCTTCTGCTCCCCTGGTCGAAGATATCGTCGAAAAATCAGTCGAAAGTGAACCTTCTGCTCCGCTAGTAGAAGACATCGTCGAAAAATCAATCGAAAGTGAACCTTCTGCTCCTCTGGTCGAAGACATCGAAAAATCAGTCGAAAGTGAACCTTCTGCTTCTCTGGTCGAAGACATCGTCGAAAAATCAATCGAAAGTGAACCTTCTGCTCCGCTAATCGAAGACATCGTCGAAAAATCAGTCGAAAGTGAACCTTCTGCTTCTCCGGTCGAAGACATCGTCGAAAAATCAATCGAAAGTGAACCTTCTGCTCCGCTAGTAGAAGACATCGTCGAAAAATCAATCGAAAGTGAACCTTCTGCTTCTCTGGTCGTAGACATCGTCGAAAAATCAGACAAAAGTGAACCTTCTGCTTCTGTGGTCGAAGAGATCGTCGAAAAACCATTAGAAAGTGAACCTTCTGCCCCACTGGCAGAAAAATCCGTCGATAGCAAAGCAGCTTTTCCGAAATCGGAAGAACTTTCTGCACCCAACATCGAAGAAGTCATCGAAATCGAGGAGTTCGACAGTTCTACGTCGAAGAAGACTAAAAAAGGGAGAAAGAAGGGAAAGAAGGAATCTGTTCGTGTAGAAACGAGCGTTTTTTATACAGACCCTCAAAGTCAAACGGTTCAAATCCACGCAGATCCCATTCGAGAAAGTTCACCGTTCATGATGAGCCTCAAAGTGACACCTGAAGAAATAAGAAGGAGCCTCGAATCCCTCCATACTCCCGAACCTCCCGAAGAAGTCGTCGAAATCGACATCTCCGACGTCGACACCGGACTTGCTTTCATCGATTCCAACTACAAGAAGAGAGAGAAACCGAAAAAGAAGAAAGACGTCAACATTTCCGTCAACACGACCGTCACTGGCGACGAATTTGAAACAACCTCGCACGTCGAACTCAAAGAAGCGCCCAAAAACGTCATCATAGACGAAACCATAAACGTCACCCAAAATCTTGTGTACGGCCTAAATATTGAAGCATTCCAAAAGTCCGAATCATTAGAATCATCAGAAGACACTGGAAAAGCAACCTCCAATGTCGAGTACATCAACGACTGCATACAGCAAAAACTCACCAACGTAAACAAACCATCCTTTAGATATTATGTTTCTAATCAGGACATTGGGGATATCAAAAATAAGCTGAATACACACTTAAAAGAGCTTTCGAGGACCAAAGATCCTGAAGAAAGAAATCGAATTAAGCTCGTTTGTGTGACAATAATTTCTGAATATCTTGAAATAATTAACTATTTGATACTCAACACGAAACAATATAATGAAAAGGAGTACAATCCGGATTATAAACTGAAGCAGATTTCGAACATCCCGGAGGAGATAGCGTCGTTGAAATCGTTGATAAAAGTCATGGAAGACGAGTTAGGCGGTTCGGAAACTTTGAAGATGGTCGAAACTCAGGCGGAATGCGTTTCGAAGAATTTCAACGAGACTAAAGACAAGATCGATTCAGATAACCAAAGATGGGATGAGTTTTTGTCGTCCGTCGACGGGATTTATGCTCGTTTGAAGGATACCAGCGAGAAAGTCGAAATTCTTGAAAGAGAAGCGATTTCGTTAGAATCGAAAATGAAGAAGCTAGAAGGTTTGGAGTCACTCAACGAAGGGTACGGAAACGAGTTGAATTCGCTGATACAAAAAGGGCGTGGATTTTCATGCCCGCCGCATAAGCTGATACCTCAAAGATTGATCGACGCAGCACAGTTTTTCAGCTCGAACGAAGATTCGATCTCGATCCTCCGTGGTCAGTTAGAACAAGCAGAAGCTCTAGCCCAGGAATACAAAGACACTTTGGTCGAATTAGAATACGTGACGAAAATCGCTCAAAATATGGTCGATTCTCGAGTTTCCGTTCAAAGTTTACAACATCTTAAGGTAGGTGATGCACAATAGACTTCCTTTAATCCTTTTTTTCAGGACGAGATGCAAAAGGGACGCAAATTTTTCATAAGTTTGTCCCATTGTCGTTCAATTTTGGAAAGCCTGGAAGAAAATTTGTACCCGGAGACGAAAAAAGAGCACGAAAAACTGCATAAAGAGTTGCATTCAAAGGCGCTGGATATTCTTGAGAAGGCGGGCGAGAGGACGGAACTGATGGCGTTGGCGACATCGAAATGGACGATACTTGAGCAGGAAGTTGCAGAAGAGACGAAATGGCTTCAGGTCGCTTTACTCCGCGTCCCTGACATCACGAAAGTCACGTCATCCGACTACCCGGAATACATCTCCATATACCAAGTAAGTCAAATATTATGTTTTATTCTAAATTTCCGTTTAGCTTTTATCAGCGGACGTCAACATGCATAACGGACGCGTCTGGAAGCTCCTGAACTCCGCTCACGCACTCCAGAATTTCGTCTCGTGCCCACAACTTGAAGAAACCTGCGACGATTTGAAATCCCAAATGGGCAAACTTGACGACAAAGTGAGCGAAGACAGTTCACGTTTGATGGCGTTCAGAGAAATCTGGTCCTTGTACGAAATCCAACTTTCGCGCATCACCAAATGGTTGGACACGCTAAAGAAGAACAAAAGGATCAAAAAACCACCTTATGACGTCATAAAATTTTGGGTAATAGCCTAGTTTGACATAATTTTTAAACCTTTTTTTTAGGATCTCAAAGCGGAATATGAAGTTTTTAAACCGATATATCACGAATGCAGCGGCAATTTTGAAAAGTCGGTTTCTAGGCTGCCATTGTCAGATGAGAAGAACCTAAGGAAGAATATGAAAGATTTGAAAAATCAATGGGAAAATGCCGAAAAGATGATAGAAGAGCTCGAAAATTTGATTGCGTCTTCGTATTCTTTGAGCGATTCTACAGAAAGGATGTCGATGCTGGAGTCTCGGCTGAAGGAGCTCGAAAATGCTTTGTTGAACATGCACGGAGTTATTAAGACGGACGAACAGCTCAATCTGTGTATAGGAAAACTGCAAGTTTTGAAAGGAAGCTTGGAAACTGTGCAGAACGAGCTTCTTGAAGTTGGCATGGTGGAAAGAAACAAATTGACGAATCTTCAGAGTTATGCTCGGAAATTGATGGTAGCAGTGAATGAAGAGCTGGAGGGATTGAGAGGAGTACAAGAACGTTTGGGGGTTTTGAAAAAAGGCATTTCGAGGGCTAAAAGAGACCAGTATAGAGCCTCGGATGTATTAGATCAATGCGAAAGTTGTCTCAATTCTGAGCACGTGGATGTCGTCCAAGCCCAGACGAATACGAAAGGCGTTTTCGATTGTTTGAAATCGCAATGGTCCGATCTGATGGGCATACGTCAAGTCCTCCATTCGATACCGTTGGGCGTGAAGATGTCCGTGTCGCCGATTCAGTCCGAAAAGGAGATCTCGAGGCTTCAAGATTCGCATTCGAGGTTGGAAGAGAGGGCGTTGAATTTGCTCTCGAGGTTGGAAGCGAGGACAGGACTCTGGGAGGACTTCAACGGGAAGCTTGAGGCGGTCCGGCATTCCGTAAGGGAGGCAGACTACATGATGGACATGCTTAAAGTCCAAGGGCCACTCGATTACAACAGACTCGTCAAAGCTACAGACAGACTCAAGGTACAAAATCATTCATTTTCCTCTAGTTGGACTAGATCAACCACTCAACGCATCCCCACCCCATTTATCCTTTCTAATCTCTCTCCCCATACCTACAACTGGCCCCCAAACCCCCATACTTCCACATCCCTAACCACCTCCATACTATCCCCCAAATCCCCATACTATACCCAAAACCCCCTACCACCCCCCAAAACCCCATATTATCTCCCAAACCCTATACTATCCCCCAAACCCCATACTATCCCCCCAAACACCCATACTATCCCCCTAAACCCTCATACTACCCCATTTAGGTCCCTTGTTTCATCAGACCACTTGAACCCAGTAGCGACCCTGTCATAGTGGCCTACGACCGTCAATTCAATCGGTTTTGACGTCGGAAATAACGAGCAGAGGTTCTACGGGTGGGGGTAGCAAGGGTTCCTTAAATAATCAACTAGATAAACGCATCAAAATAGCGTCTGTCGCCCCTCTCCAGACTCTCATTTTATTTCTGTGCGGGGACCAAAGCGTATAAACTCGTTTTTTGTCCTAAAATAAACAAGTTTTTCGAAAAAGTGGTCATATTAAGGTAAATTAAAAATGCTATTGTCATTCATGGGTTGAAAGGTGACATCCGCTTGTCAATATGCGCTTTTATCGCTTGTTATCGGATTATGTTTTAAAAGGGACGATTTTAAGATAAGGGTGGGGTCAACGAACACGTGGGGTCCCTTTCTATAATTAGTGACTTATGTGGGAACTGGGAACCCCCTCTTGAAGTTGATGTTTTGGGGTTTTTAGGGTGTGCAGGATACGTTCGAGGAGCGTGAAGTGAGCTTGGAGGAGCTAAAAGAAAGCGGGCAAGTTTTGGAAAAAGTCGTACGCGAGGAAGTCGGTAAGAAGCTAAAAGCCCAAGTTCAGGAGCAGGAAGAGGCCTGGCGTTCGACGCAAGCGGAGCTGACAGATCTCGTCAAGAACTACAGCCACGCGGCACAACTCTGGGCGACATACACGGTAGCGAACAAGAACTTCGATCTCAACGCGAACCTCACAGCCCAGGTAAGCCTCATCTATCAATATTCTGCAGCATGACAATATTAATAAACTGAAAGGTTTTCAGAACTAAATAATATTGTATGTTTTGGGCATTTTATCGCAATTGGGATACTTTGTTGGGCCTAATATGGCAACACTGCATTCCAACAAAGTTCTCCTTTTGACTTTGTTGCCTTTTTGGTCAGTTAATCTCGAATTTTGTGTCTAATCTGGCAACACTGCAATCCAACAAAGTTCTCCTTTTCACTTTGTTGCGATGTTGGGCTTTCTATATCATATTTGGCAACTTTGTTGGGCCTAATCTGGCAACACGCTATTCAACAAAGTTTATCTTTTGACTTTGTTGCCTTTTTGGTCAATTTATCTCAAATTTTGCGACTTAGTTGGACCTAATCCGGCAACACTGCACTTCCACAAAGTTTGCCATTTGACTTTGTTGCCTTTTTGGGCATTACATCCCAATTTGGGCTACTTTGTTGTTTCTAATCTGGCAACAATGCATTCCAACAAAGTTTTTACGTAGTTTTTCGTGTTTTGAGAGTCAAGGGATGCTCTAAACGATTTTAAGAACTAAAGAGCAAATGTTGGCCTTCTAACTACCTTTCAAACAATATCGAGTATATCGGTTTAGAATGTAGGGAGTTATGAGCTTTTTGAAGTTTATACGTATTTTTCGATATTTAAATAGATGTTTGAGAACCAAGGAATGTTCTAAAATCTAAACTGTTGTAATAAACAGAGATAATACCGTTTTTCGACGATAATGACTTCACTCATATAAATAGAAGAATTCAGAATCAAAATAGTGGGGATTGACTGCAAAATGCGTCCAACTAGAGTCCAAATTATGAATTAAAAATGTTAATTTTAACGTTCTTTATCTATTTTATCCTTCATGCTTTATTAAGTAATTGTACTGTGTCGATTAGAAACGAAATTAAAAACGTATTATCATTAAAAAATTAAATTTGATCCTATAAAGTTGGAAGTTTTCCGGTTTTTGGAGGCATTCGAGCCATCTTTTCGAGCGAGAAACTAATAAAAATCGACTATAAATACCGGGCTTATTAAAAATCGTACACGTTTTCCCCCTTTTATGTTACATTTGGCGTCTATTTCGAAACAGGAAACGAGCGGTCGCTTTTGAGTTTCGACGTTTCATCTTTGCCAAAACCTTTCCAGTCGCGCATCGTCTTTTGCGGGAGACGGAACGCCGTTTTCACGCGAGAAAAACTTCGCGATCTACCCCCACAAAATGGATTCAGAGGTATCTACACTTACACATACAAATAGTGACGTCATTAGACATATTTCTTATCACAAAAAGCTCTCCGAAGCTTAAAATGTCCATAAATCTGTCAATTTTTAACCCATGTACTTACCAAATACATCATTTTAAAGGTCAAAAATGGACTTCCCCACTGAAAATTCAGAATTTCGAAGATCTTAACTGATTTTTTCTCAAATTTCAAGACTTTATCTTATCTGAATTTTAAAAGAAACCGGTCATAAACTAATTTCACGTTAAATTCCCTTTTATGAGATCCTGAATAAATTTCGCAATTTAATTCTCTACAACTTTTATTAAGTACACTTTTTTGATTAGATGACGTCTTCCCTTCTTTAGAGGTCAAAATAGAAAACCCCGTTTTTTTTTTGTCCACCTCGTAGCTCGGATACGTGTGGTCCCACAAAAAATCGTATTTGATCAAAATTGTAGAAAATTTAATAATCTTTAATTTTGTACTAAACATTATTTCGCCTACGACCTACGGTTTTCGAGATATTGGCGAAAAACGAAAACAAATCACATTAAAACCTCTTCTGAGGCCAAACGGCACGAGTTTTCGCTAATTGACTCGACTAATGTTCGAAAATTGTTTTCTTGACGCGAAGTATTTTATTTGTAAATATGGGTAGGTACGATCAAAAATCTTGTGTAAATATTGAAAGGATTTATGTGATTGTCACGTTTTTTTGATAAAAAAAGAAAATAATTAGGAATGGGAGGAAAGGAAGGAAAGGTTGGTAGAACTGCGTAGATTGGCGGAAGCGATTTCTGAGGAAGTCGGGGTTGAAGTACTCCAGCCGGAAGTGGAGTCTTTGGGAAGGAGGCTCGAAGACGCGCGTCTGTCGTTGAAAGCGGTCGACGCCGATCCTGAAATTCGTCCGAGAATCCTCGACGAAATCAAAAAGGTTAAGGGAAAACAATTTTATTTTTCAGTTGCATGACCGATTCAAATTAAAACGAGTTCAAGAGCTCTTTTCAAATGAGTTCGCCCGACAAAACGATTTCGCGTGGAAATTCCGAAACTTTTATTCCAACAAACTTTTCTTCTCACCTTCTACAACGATCGATGTTTTTATTGAATTTTTTCACCTAGTTTTTAACCTCCCAATTAATAAAATGAAAATTTAAAACACAAAATGTCCCGTAAACATGTTTACGCTTGTTTATGTGACGTCATGCGTACCCTACAATTTTGTTTACAAACAGGTTCGTTCTTGTTTTCGTGACGTCATACTCAGGTTAGGCACCACGTTCGGTTGGTACACTTCGCACTGTTTAACGGAACCTCACATTTCGATTTTTTTAAATATATTTATAAAAAAAGACCCTTTTTAGCGAGATTTGGACCTTTTTTGACAAGAAAAGACTCTTTTTAGCTACATTTTGATCCCTTTTGACAAGGAAAGACTCTTTTCGCTCCGATTTTAACCTTTTTTGACAAGAAAATACCCTTTTTTAGCCCAATTTTGAACCTTTTTTGATAAGAAAGGAAGCTGTTCAGCTAGATTTTGACCCATTTTTGACAAGAAAAGACCCTTTTTAGCTGGATTTTGGCCCTTTTTTAGCCTGATTTGGAACCTTTTAGCGGATTTTTGGAAAGAAAAGTCCCATTTTAGCTAAATTTTAACTCTATTTGCCAAGAAAATACACTTTTTGCCCTAATTTTGAACCTTTATTCGGTATTCCGTAGGAAAGTAGGTGGTCGTAACGGAGGCTTCCAGGCTAGAGGCTTATATATTCGTGATCAGGGAGCTCTGGGGATCACAAAAATATAGGATGTACCTTTCATGTATATATATATCCTTTTTTTTAGACCCTAAAATCGGTAGACGTTCAAAGCGATTCGACTAAAAATCTCGCCGTTCTAAGAGACCATCTCGTTCTCCTGAGCAGAACCGAAGACCAGATCGCTGAAGTCGGCAAAGATCATTCGCCATCCGACAGCTTGTCCGTCATCCAACTCCTCCAGGTAAACGATCTCGCCTAAAAGCCTAAATTTCATTCCATCCGTAGCTCTGGGAGAAAATATTTCGTGAGACTTTCCAAGAATATCACCGACTATCATCGAAACTCGTAAACACAGAGGAGAGCTCTAGCGTCCTTAAGGTCTGGGAAGACTACTTGAAACACGTGAATCAATTTTTAGACTCGTCCCTCCCTCAACACTTCCACGATCTCTCCGACCAAAATAAACTCTGTAAAGTAAGTCTAGTCCAGTCAATCTAAGCCTGGGGAGTATCAACACATATTTTCAGGTCCACCACGACGTCCTGAGCTGCCATAAATCACTAATCCCTCGTAAAATCGACGGCTCCGAGCATTTCAACCGCTTGACCAACGCCCACAACGAAACCTTGTCCCGAATCATGGACAAACAAAAAGAAATCCAAAATCGTCTCATAACCTGGGAGAACTACAGGCAAGAACAGAACGTTCTTCTCGATTGGTTGAAAGATGCAGAAAACGAAAGGACGAAGCTCAAATTACGTTACGTCCATGCTAAATCGTTAGGGAAAACCATCTCCAGCATCGAGGCGATGTTGAAAAGATTCAAAGAAGGCGAACAAATGGAAAAGTCGCTTCGGAAAAAGTTAAACATCATAAACAAAGCATGCGACGACGAATATTCCAACTCTCTCAACATGGAGCATTCTTCCATCAAAAGCAGGTTGTCCAATTTACAAGCAGCACTGCGCACATGGAACGACAGCCTTGCTCGTGTAAAACGGGACTGCGACAACTTCGATTCTATGCATGACAAAATACAAAACGATTTGCACCAAATACAGCAGAAATTGAGCGAATCTCATGAGTTTATACCGCATGATAGGATCGCGATGAGATTAGTTATCGTTGAGGTTAGTTTTAACCTAAAAATAACCTTAAAATAAACATCTTTTAGGAAATGTCGAAAAAAATCGATTCTTTGGCGATCGATATCAAACGTTTGGAAGAAATCAAGGATGTTTTGAAGGACACGTTGAGTCCTGGGGATACCAAAGTTATGTCGCAAAGATGTTGGCTTTTGACACAGAAACAATGCGAGCTTGAACACTCGCTTTCGTTTTTGAGGCAATCCCTTCAAGATCAAGTCCAACTGATCGGAATGTACAAAAAAAGGTGAAAATCTTGTGTGTGTGTTTTTAATTGTTTTAATTTTTGTTTTAAGGTATGAAAGGTTTATAAGCTGGGCGAAAGGTGTGGATGAGAGGTTGGAAAGGATGTCGAAGAATCGTTTTTCGGATGCGGGTTCGGCGTTGAGACGGTTTGAGAGTGAAATCCAATCAGAAGTGATGATTAAGAAGAAGGAAGTTGATTGGCTCTCGACGAACGGGCGTGAGCTTTTAAGCGTCGAAGAAAAGAGCGAGCATGGCCGAAATCTGACCCGGATGCTCGAAACGGTCACAAAAACGTGGAAAAACGTCCTTTCGAATACGGACGGCCGTGCCGGCAAACTGCGCATGATCGTTCAAAAAATGGATGAATTCGAAATTCAGATGGAATCGCTTCGAAATTGGCTTCAGGATGTCGAACACCGACTTTCGCTTCCCATCGTTTTGAAATCGTCTTCCAAACAGGATTACGAATCGCTCGTGACCGAGCATGAAGTCCTTCAGAAGGAAATCGAAGATCACAGCGGACAAGTCAGTGAGGTCCTCGACGTTTGCGAAGTCCTAATTAACGACTGCGAGCAATGTCAGATCTCTTTGGACGGCGACATCTCCGCGGAAATGGCAAACATCGAAAAAAGGTTAGTAAGTGGATAAAAAAAAGGCCGGTTCTAGAACAGGGCGATGAAGTTGGGTGCTGGGCGCGGTGGAGTAGGGCGGCGGGAAGGTGGGGCGGCGGAGGTGGGAACTTGGGTGGCGGAAGGTTCGATGCGTGGAGTGTGGGCGGGCGGAAGGTGGCAGCGGCGGCGGAAGGTTGGGGGTGGCAGATGAACGTGGGGGCGCGGAGGAAGTAGGGGGCGGCGAATAGTGGGGGCGGCGAGAAGGTGGCCCGGAGAGTTCGGGCGGTGGAATGTAGGGCTGCGGAGTGAAGGTGGGGGCGGCGTGAGAGGTGGGGTGGCGAAGGTTCGGGGCGGTGGAGTGTGGGGTGGCGACGAAGGTGTGGGTGCGGAGGAAGTTCGGGGCGGCGGAGAAGGTCGAGGTGGTGGCGTAAGTTGTGGGTGGCGGAGGAAGGTTGGGGGCGGCGGAGGAAGTTCGGGGGCGGCGGAGGAAGGTCGGTGTGGTGGCGAAGTTGGGGGCGGAGGAAGGTTGGGGCGGCGGAGGAAGGTCGGGGCGCGAAGGAAGGTCGGGGGCGGTGGAGGAAGTTGGGGGGCAGCGGAGGAAGTTCGGGGGGCGGAGGAAGGTTGGGGGCGGCGATGGAAGGTTGGGTGCGGCGGAGGAATTTCGGGGGCGGAAGGACAACCCCACCGCCATCTCTGTCCTAGAACCAGCCTTTTTATCTACTTTTACGTTTAGGTTATTATTTAACCTTATTCTTTCTTAGGTGGAGAAACGTTTGTGTGCAGTCATCAGAAAGAAAAGACTCCATACAAAATCTATGGTCGAAAATTCAAAATATCTTCACAATAGTCACCGAGAGGAAGTTATGGATGGAAGAAATGGAAAAAGAAGTTGAAAAACTAGAAAGCCATTTAGTACCTCCGTTGTGCAACATCGAAAACATTTCTCAAACAAATCAAGGCTTAAAAGTAATTCATACTTCTTAAAAATTAAAACTTAATCTCCAGACTATAGAAAAAGACATAAAAATGTTGAATGGTGAAAGACTGAAGCTGATAGATGAAACATATATGGTTTTGTCGAAAAATTATAGTTTGCCTGATGACATAGTTGAGCTGCCGGAACGTCTTTTGGCGACTGAAGACGGGCTAGTGAGACGAGTGAGGGATACGTTGATGACGTCATCGGCGATGGCTGGGAGCTACGAAGCGTTTTTGAAAGCGAGGGAAAAGGCGTTGACCGCTATGGTCAAATGCCACGCGACCCTCACGATGGTCGAGGTTGGCGAAAACCACGAATACGATTCACCTCAAGCGCTCGCTTCATATTTGGAAGAAATCGAAATCTCTTTGGAAGAAGAAAAGCCGAATTTGGATGAAGCCGATCGTTGCGGGTACGAAGTGAGCCGATGGTGCTCGGATAAGGACAAAGAAAAAGTGAAAATCATGATGGAGGAATATCGCCATCTTTGGAACGAAATCAAACAGAGGCTCGCCATTATGAGAGATTCTCATATTCTACCCAAAAAAGTAATTTCAATGTTTTCACCGTTCCGATCATAACCTCTTAACTATAACCTCTTCTCCTGGATTGGACCCGTATGACTTGTTTGAACCCCTATTGGACTGGTTTGGACCACTGTTGGAGTGATTTTGACCTCTATTTTAGTGGTTTGAACCCCTAAAGAACTAGTTTGGATCCTACAGGGCTGGTTTGGACCCTATAGGACTGGTTTGGACCACTATTGGACTGTTTTTTACCATTGTTGGACTGGTTTGGACCACTATTGGGATATTTGAACCCAAATTTGGACTATTTTGGACCCTTATTTGGACCCCTATTCGGACAATTTTGGACCCTTAATTGGACCCCAATTTGGGCTATTTTGGACGATTATTTGGAATCCAATTAGGGGTATTTTTGACCCTCATTTGGACCCAATTTGGGCTATTTTGAACCCTTCTTTAGTCCCCAATTTGGGGTATTTTGGACCTAATTTGGGCTATTTTGAACCCAATTTAGGCTATTTTGGACGCAATTTGGGGTATTTTGGATCCAATTTGGGCTATTTTGGACCAAATTTGGGCTACTTGTGACCAACTTTGGGCTATTTTGGACCCAATTTGGGCTAATTGTGGTCCAATTTGGGCTATTTTGGCCCAATTTGGCCTCTTTGGGCCCTTATTCGGACCCAAATTTGTCCTTTTGAGCCCTTATTCGGACCCAAATTTGGCCTTTTGAGCCCTTATTCGGACCCAAATTTGGCCTTTTGGGCCCTTATTTGGACCCAAATTTGGCCTTTGGGGCCCTTATTAGGACCCAAATTTGGGCTTTTTTGGACCCAATTTGGGCTCTTTCGAACCCTTCTTTGGGCCCAATTTGGGCTATTTTGGACCCCAATTTGGGCAATTTTGAACCCTTCTTTGGACCCAATTTATACTATTTTGGAACCCATTTGGGCTATTTTGAACCCTTCTTTGGGCCCATTTTGGACAATTTTGGAACCTAATTTGGCCTTTTTGGACCCTTATTCGAACCCAAATTTGGCCTTTTTGGGCCCTTATTTGGACACAAATTTGGCCTTTTCGGGAACTTATTCGGACACCAATTTTTGCCTTTTTGGGCCCTTATTTGGACCCAAATTTTGGGATATTTTGGACCCTTATTTGGACCCCAATTTGAGCTATTTTGGACCCTCATTTGGACCCCGATTTGAGCTATTTTGGACCCTTATCTGGACCCTAATTTGGGCTGTTTTGAACCCGTCTTTTTACCCAATTTGGGCTTATTTTTGACCCCAAATGGGCCTTTTTGGGCCCCTAACTGGACGCCAATTTGGGCTATTTTGGACCCTTATCTCGACCCCAATTTGGGCTATTTTGGACCCTTATTTGGACCGAATTTGGGCTATTTTTGGCGCTTATTTGGAACCCAGTTTGGGCTATTTTGGGCCCTTATTTGGAACCCAGTTTGGGCTATTTTTGTCCCTTATTTGGACGCCAATTTGGGCTATTTTGGATCCTTATCTAGACACCGATTTGGGCTATTTTGGACCTTTATTTGTTTTATCTTTACCCTATTTAATAACCTTTTCTCTTCCCCTTCCCCAAAATAGTAAAACTTGCTTATTCTGGAATCTTTCAAATCTAACCTAACCACTCTAACCTATAGAATATAACCCTTTTGGAACCTCCCATATTTTCCTCAAGCATTATAACCCTTATGAAACATTAGAATCGCCTCTAATCTTTCAATTTGTAGATGACAGACCAAAGCGTAGAAGCGGACACTTTGAAATTCGAAACGGACTCAAGCGTTCAGGTGGACACCCTCGGCTGGAACGAAAGTCCCCTCTCGCGAAAAGACGCCTTCATAACGAACCTCGAAATGTCAATCGACGACATCGAAACTTACCTCCTTCAACTTTCAAAACTCGACGATTTAGACACCTATCAGAAAATTGTAAAAAATCACTTATATATTCAAAATTTTAATATTTTCTTGCAGGGAAAATGCATCAGCCAATGCGACTCGACACTCGACTACATCAGGCATTTAAGCGACCTTCTCCTCGAGCAATACGACGCCACCGAGACAGAAGCTAAAGTACAAAAAATCGAAGAAATTTCCCTCAGATTCACTTCTCTCAGACAAAAAGGACAACAAAAACTCAACGAACTCAAAGAAAAAAGGTACAAATCTTCCATATTCTAATTCTCTAACCATTGCATGTTAATATCGCCTATGTTTAGGTATACTCTGAAGATATCCACATGTATCAAAAAAAGAAAAATTTAAAATAAAATAAAAATTATTTTGAAAAAAGAAGATAGTGTAGTAGAAAACGAGGTATTATTTTTTTTCGTGTCTTTTTTTTATGTAGAAGCTTTTTTAAACAAAATAAGGGCTTCCTTATTTTTGAACGTTTTCGAAAAAATGCGCATGAATTTCGATTATACGACTCAAAATGGTTCAAAATTCTTTTTTTCTTTTATTACTCCGCAGGTCTTTCAATATGGATAGTTATAGACTTACATGTAAACAGTTAAGTTTCAGGAAATATTTTCGCATGAAATCTTTTATAAACGACACTTTTTGTACACTTTCTTTAGCTGTTTTTAAAAGGAAATGAAGCTATTGCGGTCCCATCACCTCCCCTACGCTCTCCCATCACCTCCCGTCCTCCTTTCCCTCCGTTCACCCCTTTTACTCTGAAAAGTGAAAAGGACTCACCTTTTACGTTCGGCGCAGTTTCAGACGTTCCTTTTTCAAACTCGATTGTTCGATTCACGTTTACAATTTTAAACTTACAAATTCAAATTCAGTTCGTAAATTTCGGACATTAAAATTCGATCAAGTAAAATAAACTAAAACGTTTGATCATTCCAAACTCGCGGGAGACTAAAGGCGCGTCCGTCGTGAAACTAACGCTTTTCGGTCCCTCCACTGCCAACCGAATCGAACTCCAGAATTTACCATAAATCGAATCGATATTTATATAGATTGATTCCTATTAAAATGCTTATTATAAAGCTAATTTACAATTTAATTTTAAATAATAAAATTTATATGATGCTAATGCCCTCTGTGGCTCTAAATTGAAGAGGGAAAATTCAAAGTAGCATTGAAGTTCGCTTCAACTCTTTTCCCTCCTTTTCCTCTTTTACCTCCATTTCCTCTTTTTCCCTCTTTTTTTACTTAAAAATTGAAAAGAGTAATAGGAGAGTAAGGTCGAAAAGGAAGTAAAGAAGGAAAGGAGGGAAGGAGGGAAAAGAGTAAAATGGAGGAAAAGGGGTGAAAAAGGCGGGAAAAGATTACAAGGGAAGGGGTGAAAGGAGGGAAAAACTTTCCCCCTCTTTTCACTCCCTTTCCTCCTTTCCCTCCCATCGCCTCCCCTCTCTTCCCATCACCTCCCCTACATTCTCCTATTACGTCCCACCGTCCCATTACCTTCGCTGCACTCTCACCCCCCTCTTTTCACTCCCATCACCTCCCCTATTTCCATCACTTTCCCTACATTTAGAGAGTGACTCTCTCCCATCACCCCCTCTCTCCCCAATCACCTCCCCTACATTCTCCTATTACGTCCCACCTTCCCATTACCTTCGCTGCACTCTCATCCCCCTCTTTCCCTCCCATCGCCTCCCCTATTTCCATCAGCTTCCCTACATTTGGAGAGTGACTCTCTCCCATCACCCCCTCTCTCCCCAATCACCTCCCCTACATTCTCCTATTACGTCCCACCGTCCCATTACCTTCGCTGCACTCTCACCCCCCTCTTTTCACTCCCATCACCTCCCCTATTTCCATCACTTTCCCTACATTTAGAGAGTGACTCTCTCCCATCACCCCCTCTCTCCCCAATCACCTCCCCTACATTCTCCTATTACGTCCCACCGTCCCATTACCTTCGCTGCACTCTTCTACCCCCTCTTTTCACTCCCATCACCCTCCCTATTTCCATCACTTTCCCTACATTTAGAGAGTGACTCTCTCCCATCACCCCCTCTCTCCCCAATCACCTCCCCTACATTCTCCTATACGTCCCACCTGTCCATTACCTTCGCTGCACGTCTCTCTCTTTTCACTCCCATCACCTCCCCTATTTCCATCACTTTCCCTACATTTCAGCGAGTCTGGACTCTCTCCCACATCACCCCTCATCCCATCGAGCTCCCTACATTCTCCTATTACGTCCCACCGTCCCATTACGCTGTCGCTGCACTCTCACTCTTTATCACACTCCCATCACCTCCCCTATTCTATCACTTTCCCTACTCATTGTAGAGAGTGACTCTCTCCCATCAAAACAAAGCCCCTCTCTCCCAATCACCTCCTCATACATCCTCCTAGTTACGTCCCACCGTCCATTACCTTCGGCTTGCACTCTCACTCTTTTCACATCCCACATTCACTTCTCCCTAATTTCCAGTCACTTTCCACTACATTAGAGCAGTGACTCTGCCCATCACCCCTCTCTCCCCAATCACTCCCTACAGTCTCGCTAGTACGTCCCACCGTCCCATTACACACCATTCGCTGGCACTCTCTCTCTCTCTTTTCACGTCCCATCACCTCCCCTAATTCTCATCACTGTCCCATACCTTTAGAGAGTGATCTCTCTCCATCACCCCTATCTGATCTCCCCAGATCACCTCCCTACATCACTTACCTATTACGTCCACCGTCTCAACATACCTCGCTGCACTCTCTCTCGTTTGCTTCTTCACTGCCCATCACCTCCCTATTTCCATGTCCACTACTTGTGGCCCTACATTTAGACGAGTGACTCTCCTCCCATCATCTCTACTCCCAATCACCGTCCCCTACATTCTCTCATATGTACGTCCACACCGTCGCCATTACCTTCGCTGCACTCTCATCTCTCTCTTTTCACTCCTCATCACCTCCCCTATTTCCATCACATTTCGCCTACATTTCATTTGAGAGAGTGATTCTCTCTCTCCATCACCTCCCCTCTCTCCCCGAATCACTCTCGACATTCTCCTGATACGTCCACCGTCCATTACCGTTTCCTGGTCACCTCTCACCACGCCATCTGTTTCCAACTCCATCGACCTTCCCCTATTTGTCTCCATCACTTTCCCTACAGTATGAGAGAGTGAGTTGAGTCTCCCATCACCCACCTCTGTCTCCCCAACACCTTCTCACAGCCTACATTCTACCTCCTATGTACGTGATCACCGCGCACCGATACCCTCATTACCTTCGACGCTGCAAGCTCTCAGAACCCTGCTTTCACATCCCATCACCTACCCTCGATATTTCCACGCCACTTTCCCTACATTTTAGAGAGTGATCGTGTCTCTCTCCCTCACTCTCGTCCGCAATCCCCTACCCTCTACACTTCATCCTATTACGTCGCACCAGTCCAGCACGACCTTCGCTGCACTCACCGACTTTGTGTCACTCCCGGAAAGAGCTTCACCTCCGCCTATTGCCATCACTTTCTCCTAGCATTAAGAGATTGTGACTCTCTCCCATCGACCCCCTCTCTCCCAATCAACCGCCACCGACATGCTCCTATTTCGTCTCCACCTCTTCCCATTACCTTTCGCTGTCATGCACTCTACTTCGTACTTTCTTTTCACTGCCCTCAACACGCTGACCCCTATTTCATCACTTTTTCATACAGTTTAGATGAGTGACTCTCTCCCATCACCCCCTCTCTCCCCATCACCTCCTACATCTCTATTGCGTACCCCACCGTCCCATTATCCTGCGCGTGCACTCGTCACTCGTCTTGCACTCCATCACGCACCTATGCACATCACTTTCACCCTACGATTTACGAGAGCTGACTGACTCTCCCATCACCCCCTCGCTCCCCAATCAGCTACCGCGACATTCTCCTATTACGTCCCACCATTCGGCGACTCATTACCTTCGCCGCTGCTCACTTTCTCCCTTCCTCTTTTCACTCCCATCACCTCCCTCATTTCCATCACTTCTCCCTAGCATTTAGAGAGTGATCCTCTCTCCCATCACTCATCCCCTACATTCTCCTATTACGTCCCATGCCCGTCCCATTACCTTCGGCTGCATCTGCTGCACGCGTCACCACCCTCGTTTCCCTCCCGCTTTCCGCCCATCACCTCCTATTTCCCGTCCTACCTTCCCTACATTGGAGAGTGACTCTCTCTCCCATCTACCCCGCTCTCTCCCCATCAACCACAAGAGCCCCTACATTCTCCTATACGTCCCACCGTCATTAGCGACATTCCGCTGCACTCTCACCGCCTCTTACCTTTTCACTCCCTTTCTCCCATCACTACTCCTTAGTTCACCGTGTCCCGTACAAGCACATGGAGAGTAGACTCTCTCTCTGTCTCCATCTACCCCCCTCTCTCCATCACAGTCACCTCCCCTACATTCTCCTGGACTAGAACACGATTAAGTCCCACTCGTCCCATTACCTGTTCGCTGCACACGTGTGTCACCACCACGACACTCTTGGACACTGTGCCTTTCCTCCTTTCACCTCCCAGACACCAGCCCCTATCTCCATCCACCATTCCATACATGTGGAGAGTGACTCTTCGCCATCACCCCCCTCTCTCCCCATATCCCACCTCCCCTACATTCTCATATTACGTCCCCCCGTCCGCATTACCTTACTGCACCTTCAGTGGGGGGACTTCTTGAGTGTAGTACTGG